>JAMKCH010078453.1:0-121266 GCA_023653785.1 Ophioderma brevispina | reverse complement strand
AAGCTAAGCAACTATGCCAAGTCTTGGGCAAGTCTTGGGAGATGATGTCTCAGATCATCGGAAGTCAATCTCCCCACAGCCACAGGACTTTGCACGCCACTCTCTGAGCATTTGTACGAGTATTGAAGGGAGGACTGTGTGTATTTTTAATAAAAACATAAACAAGAGAGAATGTAAAGCATGATATAATGAGATTGCAATCCATGAAGGGAGACACGGATTTTAGAGCTGGCAACTGGTTTACGTGAGTGAATTCACTTGGGATCTCAGAGCTATTTTTATTATTGTCTCAATATTTTTTTTCAAACATTGTGGCATGTGGATGAGGCCTGAAAAGGAGCACACATGTAATTGTTCCATGGCAGGCATGTAGTTTTAAAAGCACAATAAGAACTGTCTGTGAAATTTAACTTCACTTCTGAGAGCCATTTCATGTGCCAACACGATAGAGGAAGAGCATAGCTAGAAACAATCTCAAGTCTCCGCTGATTCTAAGATGATGTTGTGGATTGCGTCTGTCAGTGAGATTACCAATATGGGAATTTGATAGGAAATCATTTTTTTGATTAATGGACTATATGCAAAGAGAATACTATTTCGATCTCGAAAAGGCGAGATTTGGTTAAAACTGATGTCAGAGAGTTAATAATTATAAATGGGAGAGGGCACATTAATGATAGTAGAAGGCTGTAGGCTTTTGTTTTTCAAACGGGCCAGATGAATTTCTTTATCATATCAGGGCTGCAATTTTCGACGCGAATAGCGAATCGATTCGCGCCATGATTCTCGTAAGGTTAGCGTACGCGAATCAAAAGTGATTCGCGTAAATCCCAATCAAGACAAAAAAATATGCTGACGAAATGACCGATAAATAGTTGAAATATGCGAGACTTCAAAAAAAAACTATTTTCTATTGAAAGAACAGACGAATAATAGTCCAATTTTATGTCAAACGAAGTAAATATCCAGTCGACGTAGTGAACAATGACAGAAATTTGCATTTTGATAGATTACGCATCGAACAATCAAGAACATGTAAAATTGTTTACTAAAATTGACATTAATTGACCTGACCCCGATGGCACGACACGCCCGTGACCTCCTCCAGCCATGTGTTTAACACGTACCTAAAGTACCGTAGCAAACCCATAGGCCTTGTGATAAAACTGAGGCTATAAACATACGCGTTTTCATTAAAAACGGAAAAATAAAATTTTGAAAAACCGTACTTAAAGGGGTGAAAAATAAAGATCTTCGTTTGAATATCAACTTGGGATTTTACCACTCGTTTATACATAAAATTAAAGAAAATGCATTATAAATTCCAACATGATATATTGAGGTACGCTGTAAATTTCTGGTCTCGATTTACCTGAGTGTCAGTCTGCCATTCGTAAACACGCTCGTGGGAGGAAGCACGGAAGAATCGTAATTTATTAATTAAAAAGAACTCACACGTGGGGTTTTAATTTGTGTAAGGATATACTTGGAGTTTATTAATTAAAAGAAACTCATACGTGAGGCTTTAATTTGTGTTAAGGACTCATACGTGGATATTAAAATGACGTCTTCGGCATCTTCAAGTAGTCAGTGCAGTGAGTGGAAGTCGAAGCTTATGGGTTACATTGCGGTCATGGATGAGTCGATCGAAACAACGATAGGTAAATGAAGACAAATCTAAAGTTGTCCAAGGCAAAATTGCGTAATTTGTACAATAATTGGAAAAAAGTAAAGGACAAAGAAAGGCAGGTCGTTAATGATGTCATTAAAGACCACTAGTAGTGATTTGAAAAATATTTGAAATTTGCAGGAAATAGTTTAAAGTGAAGGGTAAGTTTGTAGAATTCTCAAAGTACCCTTTCCAACTGAATAATGACAGAAAAGGAAGAAAAGGCAGTTTCCAAGATACGATCCCCATTCATTACGTGTGTAGTAAGTGTCCGAACGGACAGTAATGGACGTAAAATTCCGATTTGCTTATTAGGGTGCTTTGGTCTTATCATTTGCAGGTATGTTAGACTACCTGTTACGTGTTACAACATGCCAAAAATCTGATTTTTGATGATTTTCGATTTTCTGATTTAGAAATCACTGATAGTGTCTTAATTATGGAAACAATGCAACATATATTCTTAAAACCAAAACTTAGTGTCGTCAACAAGAGTGATGGGCAGAAAATGGTCGAAATGAGCCAGGGAAAACCAACTGTGGCTGCTCACAACAATTTTTTTTCACTCAAGTAATCTATCTTACAAAAATATTGTTGATTTTTAGATTCTTAGAATACAAATATGGTGATAACTCATAATTATTAGTTAATATAAATTGATTACTTTTTCATACTTTAAGCGGGCCAATTATAACCCTATAATAATTTGAATTTTCAAATCTTAACGAAAGTGGGTCCGATCATGATGCTCGCAAAATTACTGCGCGAATCAAACTGATTCCGCAAGTTACAACGAAAATTGCACCCTGCATATTAGTATCTTCTCCAGTTAAATTGGGAATCTAGTAGTGAGCTACTAAAAATGATTACAGTTGAAACTATTCTACCTACTGCACACCCAACCACACTATGTAGTCAGGCATTGGATCGAAAAAGGCACACTTTCTATTCATTCCACCTCGGCAAAGCAATTATTGATGCGAGATGAATCGAGCAACTTGAATTGATTGACTTTGACCCCAAGCTGAAACGTTAAGCCCACTTGGCCTCCTAAAGAAATTGATATCTGTAAACGCACCTCACTCCAGAAAAGAGGAGGAGAAGCCCCGCTTAAGAGATCCAATGTGGCACGTAAATGAGGCGGTTTGGTATTGTGCGGAGTGAATCGGTTATGACAAGGCCTAGTCTGGTTTGTGTCTATTGAGGTATGTAATAACATTTGATTACGCTGCACCTGCATTGCATGATGATCTACGGTATTGACGGCTAACAAAAGCATAGTCTAGGGCATTGATATCGCGCTACCACTGATCCCATAGATCTCTGGCAAGCCCCGCAGGCTTTATGTGGTCTTTTGAAACAAACAATATGATACAGGATATTAAAACAATGTTATGTGGAGCATGGGCTTTTAGGTGCTGTTAAGGACCCAGGTACTGTCAATACAAGACAGAAGAATCACAGAAAGAGGTCACTTTAGTTGTGTTTGGGGAACAGTTTTCCTTAGAGCAGCCAAGCTCTTGTAAAAGTAACTGACCTTATTTTTAAGGAAACAAGAAGGAGTGGAAAGGGAGCAGCCATATTTCAGAGCCATTTAAGGTTTACATATTTTACAAAACATTTTTTTAAATTAGAAAAAAAAATCACCTGGTTGAAAAGGAATGGCTGAATTTTAACTATTGGTGCTGTAATGTTATCTAATGTTATCTATCAGCATTCTCTAATATGTATAATTGGTATTGATACTCGAGATGTTTCCTTTCTAAAATGTAATTGGTCATTCAATAATATTTGATGATTAAAGTCATAAAGTTTAAAGTGAATTTTGATTCCTACAAAAACTTAATAGCCATACGTCACACGGCTACAATTTTGAAATTCAGTGCAGAGTTTTGAGTACGATATTTGTGTCACTTGAATGAAATATGGAGCCCCTTAAGACTTGCTCGACGTCTATCGATATCCGGGTTATGTTTTCATAAATGTGCATTGCCATGTGGTGGGTAGGCAATGTATACGGCTCCTACGCCTTTCATAATGCGCTGGATTCAGGCACTTGTGTTATCCAAGCCATACCTTGCTCCGGGGCATGGGACCATTACTGACTGCAAAGGTTTGCAAAATGAAAGGGACTTCGAAATCTCCTCCCTAATAACAATGTTATGCATTGGAGATATTCTCTTTCTGCACGTGCCATGACGTCTGTGGTGCAAATATTGATTTGTAGAGATTTGAGCTTTGAAGTTTAAAATATGTTTGAAATTCAAGATTTGTGTGTGGTCAAGTCTTGACTGGTTTCAATGTACAAACCAGCGGTCTTTGATCAAAGGTTAATTTGTGATGAGGTAGACATTTGGTCACAAAGTTGGGTTTTGGCTTGTTTCACTAATTTGACATTTGGGCTGAAGGGGGCACACTCAATTGTCCTGTATTTTTGTGTTGCTTTTGGGGAAAAGATGGTCATTTATCAGTCCTGAATTCTGTAGCTTCATACATTAAAGTTGTGTAGGTTAAGATTTTGTGTGCGATTTGAAAAGTTAGGTCAAATTGCAACCAAACTTCAGTCATAGATGTAACATAAGAACCCCCTATGCAATGAGGTCAAAGGTCACATACTGAGGTCAAAGTTGATCTGAGGTTGGGTGGAAAATAGCTTTAAAGGCTGACTCAGAGATTTTGAAATAAAATTTTTTGGTGTAATAATTGAAAATAGTCAACTGGAAGTAAAGATAGTCACCTGAAATGCTCAATTCCAAAGTTTGAGGCAAATTGGATTTTTTGTTTTCATGCAGTAAACATGTATATTTGGATAATAGTGTCATAGAATACTGTGTAACACAAAAATTCCGGATCCGGAATTTTGTAACAAAGTTGTGGTTTTCTATATTAAGGACTTCGATTTGAGCTTGGTTATTTCACACAGTGATTAGTATACGGACAAGCATTATGTATATGCAAAAACCCTAATTTGTTTGAAAATTGAGGGGCCCTCCTCGGGAAATCTCTGAATCGGCCATTAAGTAAGGAATGGCCTCAGCTTTCAGTCTGTTCCTTAAGGGATTGATCTCAGCTTTCTGTGCTTCCGTTGAGGGACTGGCCTTTGCTTTCAATGCCCACTTTGAGGAATTGGTCTTAGCTTTCAGTGACCTCCTTAAGGAATTGGCCTCAGTGTTCAGTGCCGACATATACCGATATCAAAAATATCACTATTGGATGTTAAAGGGGCATTTTGTGATCCACAGCCTCGTCCTCCCGACTTACCTGGGAAAAGTTGAGAATTTTATATCATCTGAACCGTTAGACTTAGTAATCCATGTGTACCAAATCTTAGGTGCAAATTCAGTTGTATCTGTAAGAAATTTGCACTTTTTTATTTTCTGTCTGTAAACGGACAGAAATTACAGCACAGTGGCCTATGGGACCGTGGGAAACGAGCAATTGCTCATAACACAAAACCGTAGGATTGGGATCAACTGAAATTTTTTGAATAAGCATTTCTCAAGGATGTGTAGTGAACCATGAATAAAATAGAAGGTGCTGGAATCACAAAATGCACCTTTAAATTAGGTAAGGATGAAACTCCTCCTTAAATGATGTGTTGCAAAAATGCCTCAGTAGAATAAGGATTTTAAAGTGGAAATCATTCTTCTCTATATTTGTTAACAGTTGCTAAAGACAACCATACCAAGCCTTGTGGTGACAATTGGAATGGCTATTGTCTCAATGGTGGGAATTGTTACCATCTAAGAACACTCAACAAACCATCATGCCGGTAAGACATAGAGATGCCTAAAACACTACACAAGGATCATAAAACACTACACAAATGTCACAAATCATTACTAATATAATGTTTTTTTTATTTAGCAGCTATTAGGCATAAAAAAATTGTTTGTTTGGCGTAACCCGACCGACCCTAAAAAAACCTGCCGACTCAAAAGTTTTTATGCAATTAGCACAAAATAAAAAAAATATTCTGCCGACCGACCCATTATTTTCATCCACAATTTTAAAAAAAATATATTTTTTTACCAACACAAAGATGAAAAAATAACAAAACAAGTAAAATAAAAGATCTTTGCTATGTCATTGAAAAAAGCTTTAAATAGTAGCATCTTTTATTCATTTTAGAGTAAAACATTGAGAAGATCTAAAAAAAAAATATTAAAAAAAAATCTGACCGACCGACCCTAATATTTTTTCTCTGTTACGCCAAACAAACATATTTTTTTTATGCCTTATGAATAGTTTATAATTATGTAAAAAGTGAATGAAATTTAATGGTTTTAAGTGGAGAGATGGATATTTACAAATTAAACAGCATCGATTTCTTTAACATTGATATTTTACTGTACGGTAATTTAAAATGCTTAAGTTAAAATTTATAGTACAAAATTGCTCAAATACTAATTAATATGTAACTAAACCTGAAATCAATAAACTTAAGTAACCCATATATTTCAATTTCAAAGATATAAATAGGGTTGAATTACTACTAGCAGTGGCCAGTGAACAGTTTCCCTTACGCAAGCACGAAGTCCGCTCAGGACACCATTGGGCAATATGACCACAGATTGATTTAGGCAATTCTGAGTGTAGACGAAGCCCTGCGGTGTTTTTGCTGTAATGAATCCACGATGCCCTGTGAAAAACCATTCACTAAATAGGTTATTTACCCATGTCACAGAAGCTTCATGCCAAACAGCACGTGAATTGAGAGAGACGTTTACCTACCGGGGTTTGGAAATCACAAAATGTGTGCAAAATAGTTTGTGGCTAAGATTTTTTGCAATAAAATATTGTTTTCACCCAAAACCAGGGCTTAATATGTTACGATAAACCAAAAGAACAGATTAATTACCTGACTAAAACAATTAAGTCGCCTTATTTTGCAGTTCTAAAATACTCTAATTCCCCTTCTCTCCATGTTACGTCTAATTGTTGAGCACCAAAATTGCTGAGCACGATGTGATATAGGCGCGAAATCTGATATGGTGCTCGTGTACGTGAAGCATCGGCGGCAGCCGAGTAATGATTCGCGATTTGGTGCCAGTGTGCTGCAGACTGCTCTCTCTTAGGTCAGAGAGCTCTCGCAGTGTTTACTCCAGTAATTATAGAGAGCCATTGTTTAACTTTCTTCCTTTTTAATTAAGTTTCCTTTCAAGTTAACCATATTGATAATCAATAAAAGAAGTAGCTGTTCAATAAAGTCCAAGTCTGTGGTATAACTAAATTGACACAAAGGTTTTCACTTAATGATATGCATATATGTGTAGAACACTCATCACCAATATTAGCACCCATGACTAATATCCAGGGTTGTGTGATCCAGTATTAATCTTGTGCATGTTAATTAATAACCCCTCACAAAAGGGTAGTAGATTTTCGTCCTACGAGAACTAAAATATAACAGGTTATCCATAATATAGTTATACAGGAGAGTGAGTGTGGGTTTAGGAATATTTTTCTTATTTTTGCATGATGAATATTGATTGAGTATTAATTTGTTTTAATTTGGTATCCAAATTTAAAGCATGGAGTTCTATATCCAACTGTCCATACCTGAAAGGAAAGACAAACAAAGCCTTAGAATAATATATCTATAGGTCTACTGGATGAAAATTTTTTTAAAATGGAATAATACATCCATTGACAAAAGGAAAATAAAGAAAAGAGGATGTATAATTGCAACAATCCTTTTTAAGAATAAGCATGCTAGCAGAATAAACATGCTAGCAGATTACATTAGCTAACTAAAGAAGCAAAGATGGGTAGACAGCTCCCTATTTTCACAACAATATTTTGAGGGTTTAGAGCAAAAAGGCCCCATCTGCAATAGCTGCCAGGTGTTAGATTTGGCAGGTATAATACTTAATAAGAACACAACTGACAAATGGCAGCTATTGCAGATGGGGCCTTCTTGCACTAAACCCTCGATTTGTAAGCAGAAGTGTGCTCAGTGGATAGGGAATGCTTTCATAGAGGCTGACCAGGTAACTGTGGGCATGAAAACTAGGTTGCATTGAAGAAGGTAAATTCTGAAAAGAAGGCTATATCTAATAGATGGCCTTTAGGTAACCTATTTATTAGTGTATTTCATACATTCACAAAATTGTAAGAATCTTGAATGGCTTCTTCTAAACAATAAACAGTTGTATTTTGAGTAGGTTGTTTTTTGGTGTAACTCAATTATTCATGTTCAGCCTTAGTTATTACTTTGGTCAGTTTTAAAATTAGTCTGTAATCATGTAAACAGACTCCATGCTTTAAAATTGGATGTTAGAATCAATTTATTTTGACAGCTGACATAGACTCGCTCACTAGAAACCTTTCGTGTTCTCAGATCTATAATTCAAAGCTCAACATAGAGTTTGGATTAGGGACTTGGCATTTTGAGTCTGTGTTATAAAATGCCACCCAAATAAAATGAGGCTTGTGCTTGTCTTCATTAAATCAATGCAATGCATGGAACTTTGCCATGAAGAATGAGAATGGGAGGGGTTGAGTGTCGTGAGTTTATATAAAGCTGTCGAGATGTTTAAATACTTTTTATTTGATGGTCTCAATATTTATGAATTCAATGTCTTTTTAACCATCTATTTTGACAATTATTTGAGTGCTACATTTTATGTGTGGAAAAAGAATTTATACCATCAAGATGCCAGACCCCCCAAGTCTGTGCATATTCCCCAGTTATTTTTACACAGTATATGTTGTAGTCGCAACTCTTGTGAACTTTAACATTTTTCAAACAAGACAATCAAATCGTATCGTAATCAATGGGCGCTTTGTGTTTTTTCAAGCATAGATATTGAGACCTACAGTGTATTTGATTTGACCATTGTAATGACTTTCTTCACTTTCACAGCACCGAGTTGTTATGGAGTACACACTTGATTAGTTTTTTTGTTTGTTCGTCAATATCACCTCACTGCTTGCTTGATTGCTTGCTTGCTCGCTTGCTTGCCACTCACATTTTCTGTGTTTACTGCTGCTCTTGATGCTGCCGCTGCTATTAATGCACATTTGCTTCACAAAATAATCACGCTTATGGTTTTCAAGCTTTTTCGATGCTTCAAGCCAGAGCTGTATGTTGCTTCAATACATTCTAACAGCCGATACTAGCCAAGTTCCAGTCAGATACTTCCAGGCTATAGCTGATTTTTTTCCTAAAGAAAGGGGGTAAATTGCCAGGAACATTTTTACTGCATAGACTGTTCAAAGTCAGACTGTACTTCTTCATTGGAATATGAAAAACTATGCAGTGAACAGTGAATATGAACAATTATGCAATGTGAAAGATTTCTTTGTCATTTCTACAAAATTAATCAGAAAAAAAATTAGAGCCCAAACTAAAAATTGGATTGGAACTTTGTTGAATTCATTTAAAACTAATAACTAATAACAATTTTTCCATGCATGATAGGAAAGTTGTTGTTAGTTTACTTATCTGATTTGATTGTTTATTTTTAATTATGTTATAAATTTTGGCTAGAGAAATGGCACACAAATGCAAAGAAATACTTGCCGTGCATGATATTTTTCTTTTTAAAGCACACTCAAACAATATGCATGAAACATGCATGCAAAAATCAATCAGGGAATGTGCATGAATCGGATGATGTCGTCTTTGTCGACACTACACAGGAAACTACCCACGAGACTTAAGGGCATGGCATGCTCAGGAGTATAGATTGCCTTACAGTTTGTCTCAAAAAAAAATCAAGCACACTTCACTTGTTCATTGGCAGTGTAACTTGACTATTCAACAAGCAAATGGCATAGCTTGTGTGCATATACAAGCTAGGTTTTTAATCATATGTCAGTGCATAGTAGAATCCTCTGAAAGTACTTAATATGGCTATACAAGGTTGGCCAACTTAATCCCAAATTCAGTTCTCAGGACTTAATACACTTTTATTTCACAAGAAAATTTGCAAAAAATTGTAAGTTGTCAAAGAGATCATTTTCTTTGCGGTGATTTATATACTCCCCGCCTAAAAAATCCAAACGATGTTGAAATGGCCATCAACGTGCTCAAACTTGCTTTCAAATGAACGCGCCAAGCCAGCTTGATAAATCTCTCAAACTTCCACATCATGCTTCGTTATCAATGCATTACGGACACAGGTCAATAAGCAAACACATTACGCGAACAATGCTCCTAGCATTTATTATTATAATTCACCTACATACCTTTTTAATACAGTAATTTATATCATTCGGATTTTTAGGCGGGGAGTATATGATAGAATTGATTAGATTTGTGCAAATTTATTGAAAAAATATATTTCTTACTTGGTCATGAAACTTGTCTCAAATTGTTGTTTTACAGTGCAAGGGTAACCCTTTTAATTTTGGAAAACTTCCCAAACTGTTGAGAGCTGTTGCTCAAATGTCAATAATTTAACTAAAATTTGGGGAAAATTGTTAAACTTGGTCTGAAATTGCACCTAAATTTAGGGCTAGGTAGAAAAAATATGCCCCATATTCCTTCAAAAATTGGTAGAATGTTGACATACTTTCAGAGTATTGAAGGGAAAGACTCTACTCAAAACCAAATCAAGTACTTCTCAGGGTTAAATTACAACTACGAGTTATTGCTAAAATACAGAGTTGTATGAAGTGAATAGGTATTACCATTGTCGACTGCAGGGATTTTTTTTTAGACACTCTGTATTGGTGACAAACTACAGTGCATGGATTCCATGAAAACTAAACAAGTGCCTTGCCACGCATGTGAAAATATAACCATCATATAACATATTGATTTTATGATTTCTTTACAAATTTACCAGCCGACCAAAGAACTACTTTCATATGCACTGTAGATTTTAGAGATAAGATTTTTTTTTGGTAAATGAGTTGAAATGATCTTATTCCTGGGCATGATATGTTCAAAAGAATATATTAAAATAAAGGGTGAGAATGAAAAGTGGCGGGTTTGACAGTTAAGCATTATTGTAAGGAGTAGGTAAAGTTTTTTTTAATTATGTAAAAAGTTTTCTTTTGTAAACTTTAATGAAAAGTTAATTAGTGTTCACTTTTGATGTTTGAGTGTTAAATATAATCACACACATGTGAGTAATAGATAATAGACTGTTTCAATTGTATGGCATATATACTTATATCTGTGTAGTATTTGACAGTCAAAAGATGTACTTATTAATGTAATGTCAAAAGAGTAATGCAAAGAAAAAAAGAAATAAAAATAAAATTTTTCACATTTGCTGCACTCATGTTTTTCCCCAAAACCAAAAAGAAGCATTACATAAGTAGACTTAATTCAAGTCATACCATCACACACTTATGCAAGAGGTATCATGTGATACATGAAGGTCCAGCATTCTTGATGTTCACTTGTAAGTTTCAGAACCATACAACAATATGAATACAATACAAATACATGATCATTAAGAGTGCTGCATGTATCATATGATGACTGACTGTTCAGAATAGTACATGGTGGGGTGATGTGAAAGCTATGATGTACTCAAGTGCAAACTCCTTCCCCATTCAGTAGTATTATTATTTAAATATCAGGCTGACTCAAACCAAACCTTGCATTGACATTGTTGTAGTCCATCTTGATCAACATTATCAAACACCCCAGTCTACCAGTCTGAATGACACGGGTGTTTCAATAATGTCATTCTCGCTAAAAATCCCTGGATGCGATACAACATTAAAAAGAATATTGTATTGCATCCGGGGACTTTACCAAAACTGTACAATACAAAAATTTCTTTGTACCACTAGGAAGCCTGATATAAATAATAATTTCTGATAACCATAAGCAACCCTTACTTTAGTTTATAGCATCATAATTGTAAAGAAGTTGATGAGAAAAATACATGGTTTCTAAATGATAAAAAGCCTCCAATTTGATGGGAAAAGTGGTGGGGGTTGATATACCAAGTATACCAAATTGAAGTATTTTATTCAAAATACACTTGAAAAGTGTAATTTCTGCATTATAAGCAAATACCTTCTAAATATTTTCCTGTCACATAATCATTAGTTAAATATTCATATGGCATTGATTCAAATTAGTAAATTCTTGAGCCAATATCAAAAATAGCTGTCAAAATAAATTGTTTTGCTTACAATAAGATGGGGAAGTTTTGATTTGCACCTGAGTATGAATTAACTAAGTGTTGTGCCAGGTTTTTTGGTTGAAAATTGCAATCAACTTATGATTTTAAAAGTTGTGATTTTATCTACCTACTAACACAAACTGTGAATCTGAGCACAGAACACCTTGCTGGCACAGCAAGTGATTGCCTACGACATCTTGTTTGAATTCACCTTATTTTTGAAGTTGATATAAAATCATTCCCAATTTTTTATGTTTGTTTTATTTGTGTTAATGTCATTTTGTCATTTTGCAATGCATCAGCTTTTTCCTGGGGCTTTTCTCCTCATATATCAACATTTGGTGGTGGTATCTCTTTATCTTTCCTTTGTATCTTATGTAAATATTTTGATTTGATTTCCATTACACAAAAGCTGAAACCAACAGCAGGTGATTAAAGAATGTCTGAAATAGGCTGATTTTTAAGTTCCGTCATAGCATAAACAGTCCTCTAGCGAGCCGGCTCTTGTCACACTACACAGACGTGTAGTTTGATGGCAACTTCCTCTAGATTACATGAGAGGGAAAAACAGTGAATTGAGGGTAAAGATGTTGCAAGAATATGCCAATAATGGCACTTGTAAAATTGTCACCTAACGTGGTTCAAGTTGCCATCCACATTTTTGGCCACTTCCAAAAGGTACTTAACCATGGACCCTGTAGGCAGTATAGTCACTCACAGCTAAGATTTTTTAATTTGACTTTCAAACCTTTTAGAATAGCACATTTTATGACATTAATGGAATCGACATGAAAAATGAATTCAAATGAGTCCAAACAAACCTAGTCTTAGGTCAGTGGTTTAAGAGATGGCTTTCTGGTCATTTGTGATGCCATCTCAAAAGCCACTGACTTACTTGTTATAACCTATACAGAATCTACCAGGGTTGAAAGGGGTTAAGGACTTGCACCCTAGTGTTATCCTCTGACTTGGGTTAACCCAATTTCTGTGAAAAATTCACTGAAAATTTGAGAAGTAAATGTGAAGCTAAAATGCTTTGGGGAACTTAAAATCACATTTGCACTTTTTTGTTGATCTTGTAAATTTAAATTTGTAGTTTCAATACTCAAAAGCTGAAAATACTGGGCTGTTCAGAATTTGACAAGACTGTCATCAACAAAGTATATTGCTTTTTGACTTCTTGAAAGAGTGGTATACACCTTCCAAAAGTTGGCAAAATTTTTGAACAAATTGAACAAAACTGTGCATCCTTAATAAATTTTGATGTGGTGTATCTGAAGCTCTCCCTGTAGCATTTCTATGGACAGCCCTGGATACTTAATGGCTGCTTTGTATCTGAAATACCAAATATCATGCTTCGACAGTTTAAATGTAATGGAAATCAATGAAGAAGATTTTTGCTTTAAGTTTCATCATATCAAAGCGTGTAGCAAAAGCTTAAAAACAGCAGGTTTGGAAAGTTCAAACCAAGTGATAATAAGCAAAAAAGGAAAGATGATTTGGTTGAATTTCTGCAGAATGCTCAGGTAATTATATACATTTACAACTACATTATGCTTCCTCTAATTGGGTTTCATTTGTTTGTTTTTCTTTATCTCCTACAATCTTGGAAATAAATATTTCTTACTTTGCTCACACAGGCTAGAGTTAAGAACCTCTAAGCTCTTGTTATCACTCGATTGAAAGCCCTAACTTTACTCTTCAACCTACCCCCCCATCAATCTATGTTAGGGGAATTGACAATACTGCTAATGATGATGCCTTGATCAACATGGAGATGGGAGAACAGTTTTTCAAAAATCATTCAAAGTGTTTCAAGAATTATTTCCAAGATTGTACTTTTTAAACTTCTACCGTAGCCCTGCTGAAACCCAGAGGGTGTGTTGAGTCAATCCTACAATGCATCAGTTTTAGAAAAAAATTTCACCTCAATAAGGTCATGTGATCCACAAAAATCCTATTCTTAACACATAAAAACCCTGACTTTTACACACATTTTAGCCCACAAAGCAATAATACTTAATTAATTTTTAGCATGATCATGAAATGTCTTGTGGTTCTTAAACTTCTTGAACACTTTTTATCCCTAAGTACTGACATGTGTTTTGTTCAGTACAACACAGGCATATTGCAATGCATTATGGGATTGGTTCAAATACCCTCTGGCTGAAACCCAACCTCTAATCCCAAACTTAGCCTTAACCCTATCAGGGTAGGGCAACCTATAGCTCTACAGTTGGCTTTTACCATATCCTTATAACTAACCCTAATTATAATTTTTATTAAAGTCAGAGATAACAATAAATTTCCAACCTAAGCTCCAGTCTAAATGCAACCTTGTGCAACCTGAACCCTTAAAACTTTATCTCTGATTTGTCCTTCTTGATTAAAGCAGCTGAAAAATTCACTGGGTATTCTGTAGTCTTGCTAATAAAAGATTTGCCAAAAAAATGCTGTATTTCTATACTGTGTCCTAAAAAAAATGCTGGTAAAATGGGAGCCTAACAATAAGCCTTGCAGTGAAAAAGCATTTGACCTTCCTTCTGAAATAGCATTGCAATGAAATATACAAAATATAGTACACCATATTTTTTTTAAGTTTACTTCTATCCTAGGTTTCTTCTTGGTAAGTTTGATCACAAATGCAAAGCTATCTTTTGCTTTAACTTAAAACAAATAAATGCAGTTTCTTAAACTTGGTATTCTCTCTAGTCCAAGTTCAGATGCCAGGAAAAGCATGCTTTTAATTTGGCAATAAAAGAAATTTCATATATGTTGGCACCAACATTTTAGCTTCAGCTTGTTGTTGAAAAATCTAGCCTAAAATTAAGTGGGTGGTTTTGAAAAGTTTGCACATGAACTGGTTGTAAGCCGTTTGAAAATGTTGCAACATTTCAGTCATTCAGTGTAAACTGTACCAGATCCGAATATTGAAATGACAATAAGATAACCAAAAATTCTATACAGAAAAGGCATGCTGTAATGACCCATCTAGAGTTTGTCAAATATGTTTGTTGTGATTGATCATTTGGACACATTCGAATAGAATCACTGTGTAAAGCAACATTTACCCCATCACTATCTTGCATGGGTTCACATTCACATCAGTTTTTTCATTGTTGTTTACTGTTCATTTTGTTTGAAGAGAATTAGATATCACAATAGACACCTTGTTTTGTGAACACGGTCAATTCATCTGTCTTAAAAGCAAATCACCTAGTGAGCAATTGCAAGGAATATCTTCAGTGCAAAGCATTCAGTGCTTGTTAACTGGTCAAGTCATTGGATCCCTGACTGACCTTTCTTTTGTGAGACAGCTTCTTAGCAGAATGATACTGAGCTATTTCATAAATAACTGGCCTTTTAGTTTTTATTTTTGGCACACATACTCTTCTTTTGAGTGTCTGTGCTTTGCCAAAACAATACTGTCATGATATAGCCACTTGGAACATTGGTTATATCATGTTTGTTAGTTACGTTTGTAATATTTTTGAGTCAATGGCAGCTCATACAAATTCGAATGGGTGTGGAAAATCCCCAAAAGTCACACGACCATGCTATTTTTGAAAGAAACTCAATTTTGACCAATCACAAGCTGTGTTTAGCTGTTTGTATGATACACAATTGACCAATCAGAATGAGGGCTAGCTTGTGTGATACACAAGTTGACCAATCAGAATTAAGGTTAGCTTGTATTTGATAAACCAAGCTGCTGTGTTTCTTTGTGGAATGTGCAAGTGTAAATGAACTGTAGCAAGTCCTAAGAAATTGCCAAAGTCTGGTTTATGTTCTCCTGGTGGATACTGTTTGCCTAGACCTTTGACCATGTCAATTAAGCATCGTAACAATACAAACCACCAACAAAAAGACTTGCACACCATGTCAAGTTTGGCGCCTTCTAATGCTCACATGGTAATTTAGTGTCACCATAACAAATACACAACTAGCAATCACCATTTATTGTATTTTCATGATGAAGACTAGTGAATATCTCTGTATTGTTCTTGGAGACCTTAGTTTTTTAAATGGTTTTTGCACTGATGGTGATTTCATTTGTCTTTTGTCACTTTGAATATCATGCAGTTCAATCATTCATTTTCAAATCTTTAAAAACAATCAAGCATAATTATATTTATACTGAAAACACTTTTCAACAATCACTAAAGTATATCACACAGGTCAGGATAGAATCATTGATAAATATAGAGGCTCAAATTAGCACTCCCCATCACACAGTTACCAAGAGGGCTAAATTCATTAGTGTGCAGACATTTCTGCAAGAATTTTAAACTTTGTATAAAGGTTAAAGTTTATTTTTTTGGTACAACATTGAGCATGTTTTTCCTGCTTTCTTCCTTTCAAAACTGGCATGTACTTTTTATCATCATATGTTAAAAGTTTTAATCATTTTATTTTACAGTTGTATTTCTAAAGTCCTTTTACTTTACTCTTGAACTATGGTGCAAGTTGCCATGGTTACGTTTACTTTTATTGTTTGTATGTATGTATTCATGTCATGTATTGATATGTCATGTATTTTGTAACAAAAAGCTGATGCAGTGAAATGTCAAGTGAACTGTTTGAAATTTTAATTTTATGCACTCACTCGCCATATGTACTATACTATCACCTTTGTATTGGTGCCGGGGGGTTTGAGCCCCTTATTCTGAAAGGGTTGTTAAATATTTTTTAAATATTTAAGCCAAGCCATCGAGTTCTGTGCTCTGATTTTAACAGGTGCCCTAGTCAGTACACGGGGACTTTTTTTTGTGAACTAATCGATCCCGAAGTGACCTGTTACGAAGGCATATGCCTCAACGGGGGCGTGTGCTCCTTTGAGGATGACCAGTATACGTGCATGTGAGTAAACTCGCATCGAAGCCACAGAAATCATCCATTCATTCATCGCTACGATTTTTCTTTATTATTGCGCCCTCTGTGGCTAGGTTATTGTATATTTACAGCTGCTTATTGTAGTGTATTCAATATTATCATTGGTGGCTGGTGCTGGTTGTAGTGAGCCCTCTATTGGCCAAACCCACACAATTGTTATTAGGATGTCAATATTGTTGAAGGTGAGCCATCGCTTGGTCAATATGCCTGTCCATTCGTTTCTGCGCCATAGATTTTCTTCACAGTAATTACATTTTATTTCTAAATCTGTTAAATGCCATGTTATAATTCATCATTTTTGTAAAATTCTTTAATTCTATTTATTTAATTTTAACATTTAAACAAAATTTGATCAACGGATGTTCTCATTTTTTCCAATCGTATTTTAGTTCTTTTTCATATCAATACCACATGTATATATATTCAGCATAGATTACATTTATTTCAAAACTACTCGATTTCATTTAAAATACTGGGGGCAGACATACATGCATACATTTATTTGCGGGTGCAGGACTTAAAAATTGGACCTTTTAAGGAAAATATCTGTACTTGTGCAGATATTTTTTGTCGCTGCAAGCATTTGGCAGGAGGCAGATAAAAAAAAAAAAAAAAAAAAAAAAAAAAAAAAAAGAGAAACATTCTAATCCAAATTCTGTATGTTTCTTGTGTGTTTGTGTGTGTGTGTGGCGCGCCCAAGGGGGGGGGGGGGGATGAATGTTTAAATTTTGGTTAAGCTTTGAAATTGCTTGTTTTGATCACCTTAACTCCAATTATCCCCATTATCATGTTTTGAGGAGTCCAAGTGTGGGAAAATATTGGATCCAAAACATGATAAAATAAAATTGGATGATTTAAACCCCATATTTATGGTCTCGTTATGAGTTTTAAATATTGTTGGCAACTCAAAGCTCTGACCATTATTTGCTCAATCGATCCATTTATATCAAACTTGGGTCATAGGTCACCCATAAACACATGATTAGGTCAAAGATCACATACCATTTTTTTGGGTTTGTTTGTTTTTTTTTTGGTTTTGTTTTTTTTTTGAATCAAAGGTCATTCAAGTCATTTGTGCAGAGATGAAGAAAGTTGGATTGCGAAAGCAGCGACTGTCGACGATGGTGGCCAACAGGGTAAAGGGTAAAAGGTCCACTTTTTGCCTAATATTTTGATAAAAAGGTCATAATTAGAGAAATTTTGACAATAAGTCTACTTTTTGGTGATTCAATGTTCAAAAAGCCCCAACCACGACCATTTTAGGGGGTTAGCTCCAATTTTCCAAAACAGGTCCACTTTTTCAGAAAAAAAAGTCCACTTTTTTGAAGTCCCGCACCCCCAAAATAAATCCTGCGTACGGCCCTGGCGCCAAGCCCTCATTCAATATACCACCGCCCAAAATATTAAAAGAAATTACGAACATACGATGCAAACCACAACATTTGGGGTGCTTTGATGTGTGTCGATCATGGGTGTTCCATGACCTACATATAACCTTTTCCTAACGGTTTTGAAATAACAAAAATTCCCTTGACAATATATAAAACTTCAGAATTTTTTGTCAAGATTTCGCTTTTACATGTTAAACCAATGGCAATGTCTATTTGGGATTTCCGTGGCCACCCTCCAGGTTCCCCGGGACACTAATGGTTCGAGAACCACTTGTCATTTAAAGTGTACTTTTCCACTCCCATTACGGAATTATTTTTTTATTTATTTAGATCTATATTTTGTTATTACAAAATATACTTCGAGATCAACTTAGAATACATTGGACCTATTCCCATAGGATATTTATCTGGGAAGGAGGAGGTTCTCAATAGACCAGAGAATGGTCCATATCTAACCCACATGCCAATGGTGGTTGGCCATTGAGCAGGTCCAAAATGTACAGTAATAACCCAAACCAGATGTAATTTAGCCCTCAAATACACGATACCAAAACATGTTTTGGTCACTATTGGTCCGTGATCAAATGTAATGAGAACCACTAATGTTACAAAAAATATTAAATGAAGTCAAGCTTCTATGAGTATGGCCTAAAAATGTCATTTTAGTGATTTTTTTTTGCTAGAGGCACCTAATTCCACACAGATTGTGTGAATCACAAGTTAAAATTGGTTGTAATCACACTTGTTAAGGGTACGCTTGTCGTTTTATCATCTTTTCATAAGTTAGATAAATGCAAAATTATTCAACATCAAATTTACTACAATGTAACTCAGGAATGTTAGATTCACTCCGTATGCACAAAGAGTTAGACCAGGTTTAAAGTTAGACCTGGTCTAAGTCAAAATTAGTTTTGACCAAAATTAACAGTTATTCACATTTTCTTTATAAAGTAAGTAGCAAATTTCACAGATTAAAATGCAAATTTCAAATTAAGTACAAAATACCCCATGTCAATGCTAAGGAAAATGTCTTTTCTGGTGGGACTAAATTACACTTAGACCAGGTCTAACTTTAGACCTGGTCTAGCCCTTTTGTCCATACGGACTTGGGTCTTGCACAGTTTTGCAAATTGTAAGCTCCCAATATAAGTTGTACTAAAAATGCCCACATTTGGCCATATCTCTAAAGTTTGATTTCACTTCCATGTTTTCAGTCACTTCCCAGATAGGTTGCTCTCCTATTCACATTTTAAATCTCCTCTTCAAAAATCCTGTTGTTGTTGGTTTTTTTTCTCTTTGATATTCCACAACACATTCTTTCAACATTTCATTTTCAATTGTTCATTAGACAATCCTGATTCCTAAAACTTGGTGTTATTGTTGAATTTAATTTTCTGGATTAATAATGTATGAGATTGGCTGAAGCTTGCTAGCTCATGGGAGTATTTGTACCCAGTTTATCATCACCCTTTACTGTTGAATAATATACTAAGAATTTACTCAACTTTTACTTACAAAAACACAAAAACCAAGCTAAAGCAAATTGACTAAATACTGTTTTAAGGTATATTTTAAGTTATTTATTTCCCCCTAAATATTTTTGTGTTTGTTATTCTCATAATTTCATTTTTGTAATTAAAGGTTGCCTGTATTAAGGCTTTTTTGATGTTTCATTCTTTTATTTAATCTTTAGTCGAGAATTTTGTAAATGTAAACAATTGAAATTTAAGTTTAGTTTTTAAAATGATTATTGATATAATTGTCCATTCTTGTCTACAGTTGCTTTTTATGCATATATGGTGTATTCCTTTGGTGGTTGGTTGTAGTTAGTATTGTGTGCTAAATATTTAGTAGTTTGCATACCTATGCTGTGGAAGCAAGTCTGAGTAAAGCTTGTGAAAATCTGAACAAGTTTGCATATACCCTACTAATTTTGCTTTTCTTTTTTGTCTTATGGTTTTATACCAGTGATATATGTAACTGGATTAAGTGCTTGATCTATGTAGTTTATTTGGCCTAAATGTTCCACCTAACTTCATATTATCCCTAATACCCAACTCACACTACTAACATAATCATTTGTTATCCATAGCAATACTAACTAAAATATTTTTTTAGTTTTGAGTTTAGCTGTCTGTGTTTAAGACAAACCAAATTCAGGAAAATAATACTTTAGGACTAAAATTATAAGATCATATATCCAATTTCAATAATTTCCAATTAGTACTAATACAGCTTAATTGATCCTATAGGATTACCTGCTTTATCTCTAACATCCAGACCTATCTTCCCTGCTTAAAATTCAAACTAAAAGATAACTGCTTGAAATTAAAGCTTGACTCTAACCATGCTGGTTTTGATAAAATGTAAGGTGTACGGGACCAAATAACATGTCAGCTACATCCAAAATTGTAATTCAATTGGTTGCAGCAAGTCAAACTTATTTCTCACATCTTCATTATTACATTGGTATTGTCATCTCAGACTGGCATAAGAAAGCTGTATATTTGTACCAATATTGTGTATGGCAGATCACTGTGTGTTTGACACATGCTCTATTGGCTTTGACACGCATGCACTAGAAGCTCTGTCACAAGGCTACCAATTTTAGTGTAATTTTTTATAGACGCTTTTCCTGATGTAAAATGTCAAAGATCCCTCTAAGTTCACTGCATTCATTTTCTGTCATATATTATTTTGTGAAGTGGGCTGATCTTCAAAGGTTAAAATTAGATGGAAGCCACAAAGGAATGCCTGATCCAAAAACCTCATAAAAATCACAAACTGAATTTCATTTTACTATCATGGGGAAATCATTATTAGATGAAAAAAAGTGAATGCTATTAAAGGCTGGTGGTGGTAGCATATTCATGATTAGGATTTCACTAAGCAGATGTGTAATTGTCTACCAAAGTATTTTCTGTTTCCTCACAAGGCAGAATAGGAATTTGGTCTTTTTCTAAGATTCTTAAGAATCTAGAGATAGCTTTCAATCATAATCGTTCTGTTAAGTATAAGCTAAAGCTTGAACTTCTGTTTGAAACTTGACTATTGCCAATAGAACTATGTGCATTCAAACTCATGTGGAATCTGCCAAAATTTTTCTGTAAATATATATATTTTTTCTTCAAATTATCAATTTAACATTTTTGTTCAAGTATATCAATTATAACACCACTGGCAAATCTTAGCATAAGAATTTATTTAAATATTTCAAAGGTTACATTTTAGTGCTATAACTGGCATAAGTTTTGAATATTTATAATGCATATGAAATTTTAAATTTCAGAACTTTTAAAACAAGCTACTTAATGATTTAACATGCATATTTTGAAATAGTTTTGTTTAGAATTTTAAGGATTAAGTAATGATGCAATTAATCAAAACTGACAAAAAATTATTGGTTTGTCATCATTTGATTTTATGTGCGCATGATATTCTAATACTGAATCAAGAAATGTCAAAGTTGAGGGCGCATTTTAATCCCAAAGTGGGTATAATTTCCATGCTCAAGCATTTGAGATGATTGTTAGCCCTAGATTTTTGCAGTGAATCTTATTAGAATATCATGTGTACTGTCTTGTGTATAGACGTATTTCTCATTCAGCGTGTTTTTGACAGTGTCATGCACGCGCTTTTAACTTGATATGTTGCGCCATTTCTGTGTTCTCCCAGCATTCATTTGTGTATCGTACCCTACCCACAGCTGTCCAATTGGTTACACTGGTGAGCGTTGTAGTTTCAAGACTCGCACTGAATCAAGTAAGTATTTGGAGGTCAAAGATCGTTTATCAGATCTTGACCCGTTCTTTATTGTTAATAACGTTTTGCTGGTCTGTTTTTGCACTCCTCCTACTACAGCTGTGACAATAACTATGGTGGCGACCGTTGCCAGTTCCTTAGACCTGGTCAGATTATCAGTAAGTAGCAATGGCGTGCCCGTTCGTAACTTCTTCAACTACTACAAACCAAAATATCGCATCTTGCTGTCTTCTTGCCTGCCTTTCTCGAATCTTCGTCACTTGGAGCTTTTCTTTTAAAACAGGCTCCGAACGTCCTTCTTCTGTTCTAAACAGCTATCGCTAGCTGACACTGAGAGAAATTGACCTGTGCTATAATTTACGTCTTACTATCTCATTCACAGCCTGTAATTCTTCATCTTCATCTGTGTCGTGTAGTGTTGAACTTGTGAGCCGTGAGTCAGACCCCTCACCACTCTTTCTTCCAGTCATACGTAGTAAACGATCCCGAGGTCTATAATGCTAATCATCAAAAAATTGTTATAAAATGTTACATAATAGCTACTATTATTGCCTCTTGGACTTTGACTTGACATTTTGTTGTTTCCTGTCCCTGTATTGCCACACTTGTTTGTTTCAGGTTTACATGCTTTGCCCCTGTAAAGGGTAGTGAAACTATCCACTAAATGATGATACAGCAAATCGCTCCAATCCTTACCTTTTTATTTGTTTATTTATCTCTTTGTTTCAATTTAATACTTCTATAGGCATTGCAGCTATAACAACGTTTCCGTTTAGGGGAGAGAGCTGGCATTATTGCTAACAACCTCTCTAAAGCTGTTGAATTTGTTGCAAAAAAGAGGAACTTGATTTGAGTGCTAATGGAATGCAAAGTTGTTTTAGTGCACATAACCCCAATCTATAACATTAGTGAACTCCTTTAAAATTGAAACAATTAACACTTTTTATTAATGAAGTCTATACTAAAATTTTGAGGTACACAATATCTCAATTGATAGTGGCAAAGCTTGTAATAAAAGCAATTGAAAATTAAATTGTTTCTCATCAACTTTCAGAAATGCTTAAAATAATTCCCATATTTACAATTCAAAATAATGTTGAGAGATGTGTGTTTACTGTTCCAATAAAATGGTGTATATTTAACTAGAATGCAAATTTGAACCACTTTGAAAATGAAAAACTAAATCCGTAAGCAAGAGAAAAAACATGGAATCTTGCATTTTTGCATTGATGAGAAGGAATATGATTTTCGTTGTGACCTTGAAAAGAAAGGCAATATTGGTGTGGCTGTGCGTGTGTTTTTGGTGGTTTGGTTACTATGGTTACGAATCATTTCATATAGAACCATTCTGTGCTTGCTGAGTTAAATCACGGAGAAAGAGAAGAACACTAAAAATACCAGAGCATCAGTGTCTCCATTTCAAAAAAATGTTTGTGTTTACATTGTTTTTAGGCTTTTTCGACGGCATTTTGGACACATCCCAAAGTGAGTGAAACGTGATCAAAGCTAGTATTTATTTTTGTTGGTACTTTAAGTTTGTGATTTTTTTTAAATACCATTTTATTTCTCAAAGTTGTTTTTCATTTCTTTTTTGTTTGGAAGGGGTGGCAAAATATTTAAATTTTAGTATAATTGTTGCAGGTAATTTGCATAATTACAGCATATCCAATATTTTATTTTGGTATTTGGAGTTGATATCTCGCTGATTATTTGTAACTTTATTTAGAGAAAAAATAAAGGAAAGCTGAGTCTTTGTTTCTGCTTCTTTGACCCTTTGCAAATTCCATTACTCTTTTTTTTTTCTCTCCCCAAATGATGTTCTAGTGTTTGATCAACCATTCTTGCTTGCACCCTGCTTGTTTAACTATGGGCACGACATTGCATGCCACTGAAGCATCTTGGGAAATATTGTTACTATGACAACTTATGAATGCTTGAAAACAACTAAATCCATTCAGGAAATGTTGATTTTAGAGAATATTCCATTTTGGTTTGCCTGATTACAATGACACGTGCAAGTTAAAATTGCATTTATTTCAGTTTGTGACACCAGATCAAAAGTTAAAAGGGGGAGAGACAAAAGATATCACAGAATTGATCTTGCACATTATGATTAATGCACTCTTTTACATTAGGATGGCACCTCATTTGCATGTCAAGAGTGCATGAAGTTTTGCACCTTGCACTGAGTTTATAAGTGAAACTAACGTTTAATCAATAACCTTGACATACTTTATCCACAGTTATGTACCTGACTGGTGATCAACACTTTTGAAATATGGATGATGCATAAATAGAAAGCATTGGCATCGCAGCTATTTATCAGAGTTCTTTACCGTCTTGTTATCTTTATTGTGATTTACTTGAATGTTTGTTTATATTAGTCTTATGTGTCAACAGAAGTCCAAGAGATACCGTTGCCAAATTGTCTAACATGTGCAGATATACACAAACAAATGCAGAAACAAATGCCTAAACAAATGCCTGCATACACATGCACAGACATGCAGGCATACATGCACACACACACACACACATACACACACGCATATACATGCACATATACTTTGGTAGAAGTGTATTATACGAGGTTTTAGAACAGTCCTATGCGAAAATCAGTGACAATTTGGCAACCATGCTGAATTAATTTGGCATTTTGTTAACATGTCTTGTACAAGCACATTTCTATCTCAATGTTGGAATTGCATGGCATGTTCAGACAAAGATGTACAATACTAAAAATCCTGTTAACAATTGTCTATGTAAACCTGGTATGAGTTAGGCGTCAGTTAGATAAAACCTTCCTCTCCCATTGATTTAGTGCTCGGATGTAAATAAAAAATGCCATCTAGCACTGGGTTTTCAATCTATCCAAAGTTAATAGCTTACAACAAAAGTATTAAACAGTAGTGTACTCGCTTTCATATTTTTTCTAGCAAAATTTAGTAAATGCTTGTATAAATCCAGAAGTATTTGACAGTGGCCTGAAAAAGAAGATGGCCTGTCAGTAGCTTCCCACAATGCATTGGTTCCAATAGAGATTTTTGTACAGGTAGTCATGTGAATCATTAGAGACGAAACATTCTTAAAATGCAAGTTTGTGATCAGTACCGGTACTGTTAATTTAGCTATGATTAATCTTTAACGATTCACATCAGTAGCTGTACAAAAACCTCCATTGGAAGCAAAGCATTGTGGGAAGCTGCTGATATCTTCTCTTGTGGCTTGATAGCCATATAGCTGTGCATAGCTGTGTGAGAATGTTATTGGAAGAAGAGTTAGCCAGATATTTCTATAAGTAGACATATGCCACATCACTTGTCCAAGAAATTATGTCAAAGTGAAAGTTGCTGTTCAGTTTTTATGGATCTACCCACCAGTTAAGGAACACCTACACTTAAGTTTCACTGTGGCTTGCCAGTTTTGTCCAGAACACACCACTCTACATCACACAGATTTTCCTAGGACTAGCAGAATATACATGTTAATATGCCCCTCCATTCTGGAAGTCCTCTGAAATTAGAATGCCCTGCAATCAAATCTCATTTCTAACGGTGTAACGTCTGTCCTTACTTGACTCTATACCAGGTTTACTATGGAAACCAATGTTGTAAAATGTATTGTGGAACAATATTAGGATTCTACATGTAGAAGCAAGCATGAATTAGCAAATCACATAGTATGTGTAGTATTGTCCTGGAATTTATAAATTATTTGATTTGATATAGCAATATTGTGTCCACACACCTAATTAGCCAGTCTGATTGTTAGCAATTGCATTTGTATTATACCTTAATTACTACATGGTTGTGTCATACGATTGTGTCATAAGATTGGTTAATTTCCATTACATACATTGCAGTGTATAATTGCTTTGACATAATGTCATGTGCTCTTATGACAACAAAATGCAATCATTCAATCAATGGCTCGGTTATCTAATGGGGTGTGGTGGAAATTGCCAAGTAATTTTTGCAAGGTTTGTAAGGTGAGATTTTGCACAATGCTTATGCAATCACAAAGATTTTTTTTATAATAATTGTAATTCTGAAGCAGATTTATCATATTAGTTGAAGTGGAAGATTTACTTTGTTAATATTAATTCAGAGAAGCAAGTTTGCATGTTAAGCCCTAAACAGGCAATCAAGTTATGACCATTCATGATTTCAGGAATTTGACTGTAATTTATACCCTCTGTTAGGGAAGACATGGCAGATAACATCTTTGTGGCAAGAATTCGCTTGGACCAAGTTCAAATTACTAAAATCTTGTTCTGCACAACCAAATCCTACAAAAAACAAAAATGATTTTGAGATAGACAATTGAAATAGTGTGATTTGTCTAGCGCCAAATCCCTAAAATATGCTTTGTGTGTGACTTGCATAAGCATGTGTGTATAGCCTCATTGATATTACAGAGGCCTTATTCGATGTGTTGTGTTCAGTTACAAGAGTTCTGAAGTCGTCCAAAATATGTCAGTTTTAAGAGATTTCTAATAAACAGGGAGACTAACTTTTCTGATTTCAGTATTAATCTAAGTTGAGAACCAAACCAACCAAAAATAGATTAATGATACTTAGCAGATGTAACTTATTTTATTGGGAAAGGTGTCATCGATGGCATTTACAATATTTTGTTAACCCTTGCAATCCTGGTGGAATCTTTTAGGTGGTATCACATAAGTTAGTGGTTTTGGGGATGGCTTCCAGCCATCTTAAAAACCACTGACCTAAGACTAGCCATCTTTAGCCTCATTTTAATGTATTTTTATGCTGATTCATATTTTTGTAATTTTTGAAAAACTTTTCCTTAACATCAGTTGGAATTTATACAATTTTATCACCAGTTCCTGACCAGTTTCAATTCACAATTTAGACTGGCTATTTTCATTGCCATATTTGGAAATAGCATGGAAAATGCATTCAAATGAGTCCAAACAAGCCTAGTCTTAGGTCAGTGGCTTTTGAGGTTGCTCCCAAATGACCTGTGATCATTAAGGGGCCATCTCAAAACCAACTAACTTACATGTTATAACCTACACAGATTCTACATGGAAGTGATTGTTAACTACTTGTAGCTGACAAACAGGAGCATGTTCTCTGTTCACAAAACAGTGTGCAAGACACAGTCCTGACTTCTATTTTCACAGCCAGCATGTTCTCAGAGCACAGTTTTGTAAAAAAAATGCACTGAATATACTGTCATATACTCTTCTGAAAAACTTTTCTTAAAACGTGGCCGCCATTTTAATCATATACCAGAAACGAAAATATGTATTAATTGTTAAAAATATGATTTGAGTGATTTGATTTGAGCTTACTCTATGATTACAGTTTTGTATTTTTATCTTCATGATGTCTAGGTCTGTTTCAGGTACTTTACTATTATGTATACAGCCAGATTTTTTACAGGAGTAGCTATACATGCCAACTGGATTCCATGCAGTTTCCCATTTCAGTGTTTAGCTATTTCAAATGTAGTTTAATGCAGATTGAGGGATGATAAAGTATCAAGATAGGCCCAATCAGTTCACCATTCTTGTCACTGATATTGGCAATGGGTGATAGCATTTGAAATCCACACTCCCATTGTGAGACTTTACTTAAATCGTCCACAGAGGGCAGTGTGTATTTCAAATAAGCTATCCAATGGGCTGTTTCATTTGGAATCAATACTCTCCCCTGCTGAAGACTTTAGAGGAGGTGTGGGGCATATTTTAAATAGAATGGTCAATACTGGCCTGCCACATATCAACTTTGTAGTGCCATTATCCTTCATTTTCTGCTCAAGACAAGGTTTGGTGTACCCTGACACTGTTGTCACAAACATGAAAATGCAAATTTTTAGTTTTAAAGGTGCTTGCTCTGATTTTTGTCTATCATGTTTTCTACTTGATATGAGAGACTGGAACTTGAGTGCATACACTCACCAGCAATTATAATGGGAAACAAACTTGTGGTTTTGATGGATAGTGGTAATTCATATTGCAGCCCTATTCACTGCTGTACTGTGTGCTAATATTGATGGTTAATGGCAGTTTTTTGTCTATATCTTGGGAAAGAAATTGATTTGAAGGCTGAAATTTCAGGACAATAATGATAAAAATATGGCCTTTCATTTGATCGGGTAAGTTGGGGTCCCAAAGATGATCAGAACATGGGCCTTTTAAACTAGGTGTTAATAATCTGTTTCTGCTCTTTTAACTAGGTTTGCAAGATATTTTTCTTTAACATTTATGTGACATTGCCAATTTTGAGAGATAGAAAAGCAGTCTTATTTCTATCCGTTTTATGGGTGGTTCAAAAAGTTCATGACATGAATTTCTAACAATGTGCCATGAAAAGTAGGAAGGGGAAATTGAGCTTTGAATCAAAAACAGTCACACCAGGAATGATAAATTGTCGACACCTCGAGGCAGTACGTGTTTATGAGAAGAAATTTTGGAAAAATAGTTGTCTGGATTGAAAAGTGTCAGAGAGGGATTTTTGGGCAATGTTACTCTTCACCATTTCCTTTAATAGGTAACCTCAACCCCAATCATGAAACCAAAATTTTAGAAGTGGTTGACCCAATGAACAACCTCATCTCCAACAAGTTTACCCCATCAAAATTGAGATTTGATATCGAAAGAAAGTTCATATTTCTCTCATAACCCCGGTAAATTGAAGGCCCCATGAGATGTTTCCTTTTGATGCAATGAACAAAAATGTCCCCACAAGCTCACACACACTTGTCCTGTGGGCCAATTTGGAACAGATCTTTGCTTTTGCTATCCAAAAAAACTGGACCAGTTTAATTCAAAATTTATAATCAGATTCTTTTGTTTATACATATGAAAAATTGAACCACGATCAGGTCACCCACCTGCAAGTCATAACCCTTGAGAGTGGGTAAAATGGGAGAGGTGAAGACTTGTTTTACAGTGGACATGATGTTAGTAAAATGAAAGTTCACTGATGAGATCATATATTCACTCCCATTGTCTAATCCGATGTCTAATCCAAGCAATATGCAATACCCTAAGGATGTGCAGTAAATGTTATGGTATATTTGTAGAAGTGGCATGTGGATCTGGCAAGACATTCTTTGAGGAAGTCCAGAATTTGTTCTCTGAATTATGATTTGTGATCTATAATGGGAATGACTGTGGGTTTTGCCTATAGTGAATTATCTCAATATTCACAAGGCTGACATACCAAAATGGGCATTTTATTAAAGTTTATCACAAGCATTTATAAAACCAGTATTTTATTTCCAAAAATTAAATTGGGTTTCCAGAAACTTTAAAAATGGCAAGATAGGTGAAAATTTAAAATTACTAACCTTTAATTTTTGATCAATTCAGAATGGACCCAAAATTATTTTAAATATTCCTGATTTTTTATGCCTTATTCTCGCCAATTTAGTGCTGATCAGACTATAGTAGGAGGAAATGATGCGAGCCAATCATGTAACTGCCAATGACATGGGTTTTACTTCTACTCTTGTCACTCCGATGCCCTTTAGAAATGTACCCAGGTGCCTGGTGCAACTTCAGGAAATAGTTTCCTAGACATGACCTGGGTTTTAAGAAGAGGCACTCATAGGAAATATTTATTATCGGAGCAAAATGACAAGCTTTCCCCTGTCGACAATGAGCATTAGAAATACAGGTTGTAGAGAGGTTTCACTCTCCTACAAATTGCCTAGAAAATGGAATGTTTTTAATATATGGTCATTTAAATTTGTTGTGCTGATAAATTTGCATAATTAAGTGGATCCATTTTAGGCTGCTCTCTGTAAGTTCTCAGGCTGTGTACATGTTATTTAGAATCCTCATTGTGTATTTATTTGGGGTCTTGCTGGCTGTGGAGTGTACCAGAAGTCACCTGAAAAGTAATGCTCCCTTAATTTGTGTAACAAAATAGAGTTGCATATTATAGTGTGACTTTATTTGACAGAGGTTTGTAGGGACCATCCAAACTGTCAAATATTTACCTGCAGAAGTTTGTTTAAGAATGGTTACAATTCTAATGAGGTAACATGAATACAAAACAACTGCGTAGGTGTTGTTTATTCCTATGTTCTTGCGTATTTGTTGCATATTGATCTTTATATGGCATTTAGCCAGGCACGTATTGTTTTGACAACTGAATCTGGCAACAGGAATTGATAAGAAGTTGTTCATTTGAGCTAACCAGGTGACCCATTAAAAAGAGAATGAGTTTTGTGCACACGCATACCCTGTCGCATGTTTTGCACGGGTTGGGAGCGTCATTTTATTAGTGTAGCTCTTGCTAATGGATGCGTGGGACTGAAAACAGTTGTCTCAATTTTTGTGTGAAAAACATTCTCTTTAAGGGGACACTCTGACGATGAATTGATTATAAATGTTCTATTTCATGAAGTAAGAACATTAATGCCTGTTTAGTTCAGATAAACAAGTGCCCGGGTACATGTCACATAACATAAGTATGTTCAAGATTATATTGTAAGCTTTTAATCGATACTTTAGTTAAAAATAATCATTGTTATTGTCGTAAATCTTTCATTCCACCAGGAGATGGCGTAGTTATACAGACCCACTATGCCCATGCTCGCTATCTGTTAACGGTAACAGAAATGGAGATGTTTACGGAAACTTTTGGTATGTTTTGTCTCCTGCAACATGGGTTGGGAGAGTGCATGAATGGAAGGACTTTGAGGGCTGCTTGAATGTATGGCTTTGGATTGTATTTTCTAGGTTGCTTTATTAGGTGCTAGGATGGATTGCTAAGGAGATTTGCATGGCTTTAATTTATGCTTTTCAGAGTTTTTATTCATTTCTTTGCTATATTTTGGTGCTGGAATCCAGGAATCTGGGTAATGGGAAATTTTGTTTTTGAGGTAAGAAGAAAATCTACTTTAGCCTCGCTGCTGTATGAATTACCGTATCTCAATTCAGGAAAAGTTAGGTAAATCGGATTCCCACTTATGTTAAAAAATTGTTTGCATGTGATCAACATACCAGCTAATGGGGTTAAAATGTCCCATGATTTTGTTCATCTTTACACCCATAAGAGTAAACCAAAGAAGGTAGATTTGTCTTGTAGCAATAGCATGGTCATGTTTGCTCTGCAATATTCCCTCCTTGGAATTATGACAGGTTTCCTTCGGGTTAAAATTTTATTCGACCTCTATTTCAGCTGTCAAAGGGGAAATATGGTAGTGTTTTCTTGACTCATGCTCCTTATCAAAACTGTTGACATGATCAAAAGTAGTGTCGTTTGCCAACGGATGCATTTGCACTTGCAAACATTGGAAATGTCTTACAATTTGTGTCTTTGCATTGAAAACAAGTAGTTATAGACAGGTACAATTTCCAGGGTTTGTTCTGACACAGTTATTTGGGTAAGTTCAGGACTCTTGTTTTGCCAAAGGCTGACATTTCATTTTACAATTTGAATTTTTGTCTTGAGGTGGGTAATAGGGGGATGTTCAGGATTAATATTTTGCATTATACTGCTATGTTTATTTTGCATCGTCTTTTGGCTGGTAGACGATATTTCAGAGGCTTGGTCTTAACGAGGGCTTATTTTCTGTTTTGCATAAGGTTGACATTTTGGTTTTGCATTGTCTCTTGCTGGATAGCAACTGGGCATGAATGGCTACAAGGATGAGCATCTTGATTGAATTCTTAGGACCCAGTCTGATAAATACTTATAACCTTATTGACATATGTTCACTTTTGCAGGTACCAAACCAGATTCCAAGAATTAATAGTCACAATGACAGCCATCTTTGTATTTATGATGCTTGTAATAGCTATAGTGGTCTTCGTGTACATTAAAAACAGGTAAGAAACCATTATAAAGTGACCAACCCCTGCAGAACATTCAGACAATAACAAATTCCAGTGTATTTGAGCCATCAGTACTCCATATGAAATGAAGCATGATGTGATGCAACTGTTTCTCTACAACTGTTATATTCATATGTTAATTGCACCACTTAACACATGCAGATAAACACTGTGACCTTTTGTGCTTTACAGTAATGCTACCTCTGAAATAACAGAAATTTCACTTCATATTTGAGAGTTATAGGTGAAATTATGACACTAGTTGTTTGTTTAAACGGTCATTTCATGATCCACAGCCTCGTCCCCCGACTTACCAAAATAAAGTTGAGATTTTTATATAATTTGAACTGTTGGTCTTAGTATAGTATGTGTGCCTAATCATGTGTGCAAATTCAGTCTGCTCTTGTAATTTTGTATTTTCTGTCCATAAAGGATAAATGAGAAAAATAGTGGATTTCTTCAAATACAAAAATTTGGACCACTTCCAGTAAAATCTGGGATGAGGCTATTAGCGACCGAGCCGTGCACCTTTAGCTTCAAATTGGTCGATAGAATCACTGTCCTAAGACTCGTCTGGAGTGTAAACAGTTTGACCTCTAATTTCCCCTATGTGACCTTTGACCATAGGTTCTTGTTGGGGGCACATGTGGTGCAGTTGTATCAGCGCTCGCCTCATAAGCATAAGGTTGTGGGTTCGAGCCCCGCTGCCGCCAATGTGTTGTGCACTTGGGCAAGACACTTGAACTCGCTTGCCTCTCTCCACCCAGGAGTGTAAGTGGGTACCAGCATATGCTGGGAATGCAAAATAGACTCGCTGTGCGGGAGGAGTGGCGAACCCCCCACAGCAACATTATATGAGGGAGTCTGGCCCAAATGCCAAAGACAGAGAGATGGGCACTCCGCCTGCGGGCGCACCATTTTCATTTTGCATTTGCATGTTCCTGCCATTGGTATCTCGCAAGTTTCAACTTGCAGTATTTTTTAGGTAAATCGAAGAAGGAGACTGGATCACAATATGCCCCTTAAAGGTACTGCCTAAGTACCCCAGATATCAGCACCTTTTGAAAATCTGTATGTTGTAAAAACATTGGCACACCTGTGTTCCATGCTGGGCATCCAATGAGATTCAACCCAGAAATTAAAAAAAAAATCACATGACTTTTTTTTACCTGCACCAAATGTCAGCAAATTAATCAGGTATGTTCAGATGCTGTGGAACATCTGGTCTGAGTTAACTTGTGTTTTTCAGCTATTTTCTATGATGGCAGTGCATATTTGGTCTAGACAGGATAGATATGTCATGCTTTTTATGAGCTGACCATGGAAAGTAATGGCATTCCAATGAGAAAAATTGGACCGAGTTGGTATTTAAAGGTGCATCAAGAGATTTTACATATCAGGTGTTCCTACAAAATTGGAAGCCCTGATTTTTGCACTGAAGTAAAAGCCTTCCATAAAAATATCTCCATCTGCAAGGATTAAGCTGAGAATTATTTCTTTGGTTAAAAAAAATTTAAAATTTCTATGTAAGGTAAGGCTAAAAAAATTGTTGTATTGGAGTAACAGGCCAGTGCAAATAGGGTAGGGCGGGTGGATTGTTTTTTTTAACATTCACTTTCCTGTGCTCTATGTGACTATGCAAGCTAATATATCACACAATGACAAAACACGCAGTGGGAACTCTGGAGAGAGCCTTTATTCGGCACCCGGCCTGTCCCTGTGATCATGACTAGATAGTCCTTAACTTTTAGGGCTGCTGTTATAGACTATCTAGTCCAATGACGAGTTGTGTAGTGAATGCCCAGTTAAGAGCCAAGATACACAGACCGCTTCTGCTCTAACTTTAAAGCTGCAAAGTGGCTTAAAGGGATTAGCAGCGCATTGCTAATCGAAATCGAAAAAAAATCCTCAAAATTCCTATTTTTATATTTTTTTTTTACTGGCATGATTCTCAAACATAACCTACAATGGTTGGCTTGAAATCTGTGTATTAAAGACAAGCAAGGCAGGGTTCTCACTAGGCGCCCGCGGCCAAATCCGGCCCGCCAACCAGTGGTTTTTGTCCCTTGACTTGCTCTAAATATAAAGGGAAACATAAGATTTTCAGGTGTACTTGGCCCTCAGTAGGGACTTTCAAACGTGTTGGCAGTCTCTGGCCCTTCAGCAAATATAAGTGAGAACCCCTTGACAAGGCAGGTACTTTTTATTTGGGCGCCAGCTATCGCGTCGCCCCCCCCGCAGACCACTAGCAATCCGTTGTGCGTGTTATGCTTGTGTGTTTGTGTGTGTGGTTTTGTGTGACATGTGGGTGTCAAAAATTTGTAAGTTTTTTTAATGGACCTCAATTGAAAAGTTTAACTTCAATTGGAACCAAACTTCTGTCATAGGTGCAAAATGGGATCGCTCATATGTTGATGAGGTCAAAGGTCATGTTGAAAGGTCAAAGGTCATGTGAGGTTAAGTTGAAAAATGGGCTAAAATGTAAAATTGATCTAAATTGAAAACTTGAAGTTCAATTGGAACCAACTTTTGTCATAGGTGCACCATGCGATCCCTCATATGTTGATGAGATCAAAGGTCACGTGCCAGGGTCAAAGGTCATGGGGCGGCCCACAGTTTATATTCTTTGAATATAGCGAGCGCGAAAGCCGAGAACCGCGAAATTCTAGTCTGATTCTGTAATTTCTATACGTGCGTATTAAAATTCCGACTTGAGATCAAAAAAGCCTTTCCCGGTGAATATCACAGATTTTCAGCGTGATATTGTGCACCATGATCAACACAGTTTGACTTCAAACACAAACATTATTGGTCTTTGTTTATTCTGTACTGGTGTAAACCACAATCAGCTGTTTAGTGCAGATTTTTGAGACGCCGTCGCTGTATGTCTATTTGCGGGAGACGGTATGGCAAATTTCCTCATACTTTTGTGTGTTTTCTACATTAAAGCAGTTATATGGAATTGTATACACTTATCCCTGATTTGTAAGTTAAAATCATGCATTTCCACATTTTTTCGATTCTCTCACATTGTCGCTGCTAATCCCTTTAAATATTCATTATTTGCAATAAACGTTATATTGTAGGCATTCTTGAGGGTATTCTGCATATGTGATAACCATTTTTCCAGATTTAAAAATTCACATTATGAAATTTCAGGTGGAAAAACTTACCCTTGTTGTGTAATGCATTGGGACTGCCCAAATTTGCCGCCTGTGTACAAATTGACATGTACATGTAACCCACTGGTGGAAAGAGGTGCCAAAATATTATATTTGACATAAAAATGGCCTAAAACCAACGGATTCTTGACAAAATGCCCAGACATGACGATTAAAGTTCATGTCCGGCCAATATGTGCACTGTTCATTCAGCAAAACATCCTTTTACGGCCCAGCGTCCGAAACGCAGCTTTAACACTTTCAATCAAGACACGTGCCCATATTTTCTCGTCTATGTATTTTGAGAGCAACATCTGCAAAACCCTGGAATTGAGGTCAACACGTCTCAGAACATCAAACAAGAACCTCAAAACCACACATTCCCTTCACGGAAACGCTGTACGGGAGGCTACCCATTTTGCATCTGCGATCGCAATCTTTGATGGTGATTTTTGTTGTTTATAGAGGAGCACCGTACATCATATTTCTGCAAACTTGCTTAATTTTTTTTTTCGTTTTCCTTTTTGATTTTTTGTCCTTACGATTTTCCTCGATTTTTGGTGGTGATAAGTTCTAGGGTAGGGCGGGTTACCCCAATACAACAATTTTTTTTTGGCCTAAGGTAAGGTCTTGCCAAGCAAGCCGTGCCAGAGTGCCCATCTGTCTTTCCTTGACGTTGGGGTCAGACTCCTCCATGTACTTTTGCAGTTTGGGTTTCGCATCCTCCTGCACAACAATTGTATACCTTTCCAGTATTTGCGATACCCATATACACATGGGGTGGAGAGATAGTAATTGAAGGAAAGGCCCTTCTCAAAGCACAAACATTGTCCACAGCGGGGCTCAACTCACAACCTTTGGCAAGTGAGTCGAGTGCTATCTACTGGACCACATATGCCCTCATGAAAATTTCAATTTTCTATTGGGAGCAAATAGTAAAAGTCAGCTATAGTTATATTGAAATATAATCAAATTCACCTTTTGTTTTCACTTTCTAGGCATTTCTGTAGTCAAATCAAGGTAGGAAATCTATTGAAGTCTATTTAATATATCATACATATGACAGAAAATAGAAGCCTTGAAACTCCTTTGTTGCACCTTTAATGGGATGAAGTACATAGATGGCAAACTCAAAACTTTAGCAAGTAATACCTCCCTACTTTTGGGCATAGAAGCATAGTTGAACAATTAGGCCCTGATGGCTGATCATTTATTTAAAAGATTTTTAAGTTTGAAAATGCAAAGGCAACATTAGGCTGTATGATTGATCATAGTGTGGAAGAGAATCAATAGTTTTAATTGATGTGTACAAGGGGTTTGAAGGATAGGAGGTCAAGGTCATCTGAGGTCATTTTTGAAATACTTTGTCATACAGAAAAAAGAAGGGTATTCCACCAAAGGTAAGGTGTATAGGGGTCATTTATAGATAAGTATTCATAAAATTGCTCAGAATGATCCTTAAGGGAATGGTTAAGATGAGAGGCTACAGGTAGAGTAATAAGGTAATTTGCAAAGTACGCATCATTACAGGTGTTTTAGAGGCTGGAATTACATGCTCCGGCAGGTTTCTAGATGGTCTTTGATACAATTGGTGTTCGATTTTGGAAATATTTTTGATAAATAAACAACAATGGCTGGATTTTTGACTAACTATTTATGGAAGTATAAAAAAGGCACGTTTGTCTGGTAACTGCACCAAGTTTGGAGCCTTCACATCTGGTGTGCCTGTTGCCTAGAAGTGACGTGCCAGCAGGTTAAAGATCTGCCTGTGTCTGTAATAGTAAAGTATAGGAACGTCATTTCTCAGGATGGAAACAAACAACTTCATAAATTAAAGTTATTGTTTTGCAATTGTTCCAGGGAATACATGCTTGTGGTAAAGCTGAGAACACGCCCACCAGTTTAAATATGTTTTGGTATACAAAAATGTCGGGGATCTTGAAATTTTTTGACAAGAAATAGAAAAAATGGCAGTTTACCGCAATTTTCCTCAACCTTAAAGCCATTTTCACAAAAATAATTATGATAATTTGATGTAACACTAGCAATTGAGAGATGCTATGAGTATTTTAAATTTTAGAGAATGACTGATTGTGGCTCTAAGTTATCCATTCCTTAGGTATAGAGTTTAATTGCTAAGTAGATCATCAGTCAGATGTAGCAGGTAACGTAAAATTGTCTGAAAGGAGCGGTTCTAAAAGTACGATTTGTTTTTTGAAAAACAAAATAAGGTGTAAGTAGGTCATGGGCATGCTGAGGTAAAACAAAATGGCGTAGACAAGCATCTGCCCAAACCAATTTGTGGTGAAAATGTCAAGACTCATAAATGGAGAGATTTCTTCATAATTGATGGATATGAAATTTGACATGTTTGCCCTTTAACAAAGTCGGGGTAATTTTTAAAGTTCATCTCTTCCAGCAAGTGCTGTAACAAATAAGTGTCATAAACTTCAGGTCCTATATCCTGTTTAGTTGCTCAGAAAATGTTGACTAAAAATAATTTTGAATAGGGGTGTAGCCAACAGGGGGAAGAGTGAGCCAAGAGAAACAATTGAGGGAAAATAAAAAAAAGATAAGATTCATACTAAATTTGCCTTTTTTTGCAGCAACCTTTGCCATGGAACTAGGACATTTTTGCTTGGGATTGGGACATTTTAGTCATATAGCCAAATATTTGTTGTCTGCTCAGATACAATGCAACTGTGGGATGTGGAAGTTTGTACTTGCTCTATTTTTTTTTAATTTTAAACTTAATGCCCCCAGAATTACTGGACTGGCTGTGCACCGCCTTTAACCAAAAAAAAAATCACCAATTATAGGTAGATCACTTGGCTATGCCTCTACCATTTTGGCTTGTTTATTTATTATAGAGTGCATACTTAAGGTGACCTTTGACCTCTGTCCATTAATTGACTCGGTTTACCAGTTTAAGGGGCAACGACTTCATGTTGTCAATCTCATTACACTGTAACACACTATAGGCATGATCAAGCAGTACATTCTGCAGTGCCAATTCAGTGTAACTTTAACGTGTAAGGTATCATTTAAAGCTGGAAACCTCACTTACCTTTCTTTCAATCTCTCAAATCTTCCTATGGTGGGAAATAGCCTGCTAACGATTGAATACTACTCCGTGGGAGGTGGAAATGGATATGGGTGTAAGGCTCGTGCTTCCAAACCCTCGGGACATTCGGTGACAGAGGAACTGGAAACAATAGGGGTCTGTGGGTGAGAGACGCCAAATGCCCTCAAACAGGGGGTTTTTTCTGTGACAAATTTGTAAATTTTCCCCCCAAAATTTTAAAAAGTTCTTTGGGTGAGATTTTTGTAAATTTCTCAAAATATGCAGTCTTTTGGTGACATTTCAAATTTTCCCCAACTAGGGTTCTTTGGGTCACAGTGGTAAAATTTTTTTCAAAAAAAATATGGGGTCTTTGGTGAGATTTACAACAAAAAAAAATATATGGGGTCTTGGGTGACAACGGTGCTGAAAAGGGATCTTTACAGCCTACATACTATATTTCCAAGATGGGAGTGCCACCGCCCCCCCAGGGTTTTTCCACTAGTGTAAAATATGGCAGAAATTCCCCCAAGACTTATTTCATCAGCAGCGAGTCTTTCCTAGATATATTTTCCCTAGATCATCTAGTAGCGGTCCATAATTGCTTACGTTACGGACGCCTGTTATCTTTTTACAGCGTGTCAGAGAGAGGGAACGCAGGGAGAGAATTAGTCAGATGATTAAGGAGCACCACTCGCAAATCATACGCTGGGGAGGAACCGAAGCAGCAGATGATATTAAATGAGACCGGGTAGGTGTCTACTCCAGTTGGGAAAGAAGAATAGTAGAAAGCACATTGTGCTTGCCATGTTGATGTTAAATTATATGTTGTATCAACCCTAAAGCATAACATTATGAAAATATTTGTGATTTTTGCACAACAACACTTTAACATTATACACGGTGCATTTAACAAATTTGATGATCATGATCATCAATGACATGAGCAGTAATTTAGATTTGCCAATGGCAGGCAATTTTTAGCCATGGCTAAGAGCTAAAATATTTCCGACACCTACTTCAACCTGTTGCAAACTCTTGAATTCTTTTGTCAGACGTTTACTTTCCAAGTTGATTTACAAAACAATTTTACATCAGCAAGTGTCCCAATGTGGCAGCCTTTAATAATGTGCTATGTCAAGCCACATGACTCTAGACTTCATATATGGAGCACTGTCTCTCATTTTTTCTACAATCCTTTTTCCCAGGGATAATGTCAACCTTGTGCATAGCAGCCAGCACGCTAACTTTTGTATTGTTAATTAACTGTGCTTGAGTGAGTTGGGTACACAGTGATTAGGTATCATAAGACAATGGGAAAAAAGTCTGAACATATATTTTTGCCTACAGAGATGCAGAAACATACAGGGACCGGATAATCTCCCTGAAGTATGTAGGTAATGCAAGTCATTACAGCCACAGTACTGTAGTTGACTTACATATATCCATCACAGGACCTGCTAATCAAAGGTTTGAAGTCATTGTAAGCACAGAGAGTGAAATGATTCAAAAACACCACACGTGCATGCTTAGTACAAAACTGCAGATTTATGTAAATGTGAGTCAACTTGCTACTTAGCCAACTTGACTAAATGGTCCATACTCCATTGAAAATGACATTTTGTCGGATATTGACTAATAAGGGCTTTTGTGATTTGGTGAGGTGAACAATTTTGAAAAATGGAGGGCACATGTGGTGGGTCCTGAGTGGATACACGACCGCTCATTACCCAAAGGCCCTTGGTTTTTGGGGGGGTGGTGGTGGGGTGGGGGGGGGGTTCGAGTCCCGCTGAGCCATTTGTTTGCACTGGTCAAGCACTTTACTCTCCTTTGCCTCACTCCACCCAGGTGCGCAAAATGGGGAGCTTGTTAGGAATATTGTCCATGGGACCACCTCCCAAAGGTAGGAGTATGCCTTGGGGGGTGGAAGCATTTGATGGTAGCTGACAATTCTATTTGCAGCGGACTGAAATTTAAAGGCTTTGATACATTGTGAAGGCGCTATATAATTGTTGACATTTATTTATATGCTCCTCTCATGGGATTTGTAGGGCAAATTGCACAGTTTTGTGGTTTAAGTTTGGGAATTTAAAAACGAAGCTTTATGGTCACGACATGGATTAAATATTTGGTTTAGCTTACCCCCACTAACTACATTTATACACAGAGAATACAACAACGTCACCCAAAGTACAAACTCAAATCACAAATGACCAAATTTTCAACGATATGGTGACCGGAATTTTTTTTGTTATGAAGTCCAAACTCACACCCATCAAAATGCCCAGCACAGGATGTTTCGATAGTGGTTGGTACACCTGAGTTTTGGGCAAAGCAAGGTCAAATTGATGATTGCAGATTCAAATTGTCCTCAATTTACTGTCCAAATGCCATTTACTCTATAAAACTATACCAGTCCTACCCATGGCAATCAACCAATTCGACCACTTTCTTAATATACCTAGATTGCATTTTCAGATGTTTTAAAGGCAGAAAACTAGTCCACCCCGATTTTATCCTATGGCCACCGGTTAGTGGTGATAACATTAGAATCAAAAAGTTTAAGAACTGCTTATTCTCTCTCACGCCTTCCCCTTACTCCTTGTCTCCCTTCCCTTCCCTTTCCCTCTTTGTCTCCTCTTCCCCTTCCCTTTTCCTTTCCTTTCCTTCTCCCCCTCATTTTTCACTTCATGCTTCTCTTTTTTTGTCTTATCCTCTCTTTCTCTCTTCTCTCTTTTTCCCTCTCTCATCTCTTTCCTCTCTCGCTCTCTTTTTCCTGCCTTTCTCTCTTTTTTCCTCATTTCCCCCTTCTCTCCCCGAAAATAAATTCCTTATGCCACTCTACACTGTATAATTACTGACAAATAATATTGTGCACTATATTGCACTTTCCATATATGTGCAATATCAGCTGAAACCTTATGGTTAGCAGAATTTCTGGCGTTTGTATGGTTTGTTATCATAGTGTCACTTACACTATTTGCTTACACAAGCATATTAAAATGATCATTGTCCATATTCCGGTTTGAAGTTTTATTATAAAAACCCTATGCCCCTATCACTGCGAAGGTTTTATATAACACACCTTCAATATTTACCACAACCAATATGATACCTTAAAATAAATAGATATCTTAAATAATAGGTTTGGGGTCATGGGTGTGTTTGCGTCTGTCAATCACTGATATGGAATTAAAGTAGGCTTATTGCATGTTATAAGCCTATGTACATACCCCTACCCTACTCCCAAGACATCAGCATTTATTGTTTTCCCCCCAGACATTAATAAATAGATTATACTAATGTGAATGGATTTTGAGGAGATGGAACACAGATGACAGAAATTCCAAAGGGCATAGCTATAAAATAGGAATACATATTCTGGGTGTATTTTTGTTAAAATCTGTTTCTTACAAATTTGTTTAAAAGCACCGTGTATACAAATTCTAGAACTCTGTTTGCTTAAAGACACTATCAGTGATTCACTCAAAAGAGTCAAAATATTTTAAATTTTGCAGAAATAGTTTAAAAGTGAAGAATAAGTCTGTAGAATTCTCATAAGTTATTGTTTTCAACTGAAAAATTGATAGAAAAGTAAGAAAACATTAATATCCGATGATATGAATCACCATTCAATTACATGTTATAGTAAGTGTCCGTACGGAGAGTTATGAATAAAATATCAGATTTTGTCCTTATCAGGTTGCTTTTGGCCTTATTACTTGCAGGGTATGTTTAGATGCCTATTCTTGTTACAGACATGCAAAAAATCTGATTTTTGTGGGCCGCCAGCATAGCTGGCAGGACCACTTTGCAATCCATTGTGCGTGTGTATGTATGTGTGTATGTGTCACTAAAATGTTAAGTTTTTTATGGAGCGGCCCACAGCTTATATTCTTTGAATATAGTGAGCGCGAAAGCCAAGAACCGCAAAATTCTAGTTGGTAATTTTTTTCTATTTTCTGATCGAGCAAATCACTGATAGTGCCTTTAAGTACAGCATACCACATTCTTAAAGTACATTTCTTCCCCATTAATGACAAGTAGATATACGTACCTTTTGGTTGGTAATGTCTATACAATATACAGTCCTGTACCTCAATGGATCTAGCTTGCCTTATTTAGTATTGAAAATCTTTTAGCGGTAGAAATAGATGGTGCCTGTAATACTGCTTAAAGCTTGCAACTGAGCGTCTACAGTAGAGCAACTAATTTCATGCTCTAAAAGCTCTTTAAAGGGGAAGAAAAGGATAATGTTTCTCCCGCTATTGTAATTATGACTTTATACTTGAGAGATACTGTAAGCTATTAACAGGTAAAATGAAATGCAGATTGCTTTAAAAGAAATTCAAATAATTTTACATTTCCTGCCATTTCAGTGCATTACAGATTGATTTAGTATATAGTATACATGTTCAATACAGGGATTGAAAATCAGGCAAATTTAGAGATCAATAGAAACCATATATCCTTAACTTTCACTACTACCCCAATTTTGTTGTTTGAAGTATCTGTTTTTCTATTTGACGCACAGTATACTAAAATGGCTGACCCAATTGAGAAATTCCACTGCACACATGTGTACAACAATTAAATTCGAATGGGTGACTTCTAATCTGCCATTGTCTTAGCCCACTAATCAATATTACTAATTATAGCTGCGTTTGTTATACACTGCTGCTCAAAAGTACTAGGGGTCGTAATGATTAATGTCCACAAGAAACATGAATTTTCTGACTGGAAAAGAGTAATGGATAAATTCAAACAGCAATTTTGTTGATCTCGTCAGTATGGCGAGTAATCTGTAGGCTATGTGTGCGCAAATACTTTTATTTCTTAATTTGTGGGAAATAACATATAACATACTTAACAGAAGTTTGGGATTTTTAAGGATTTAATTGCCCTTTAAATAAAATAATCTGAAAGGCATGTAAAATTTGATTGGAATACATTTATAAACCAAATGACACTAGGCTTCCTTTGCACTTGCATTCTCAGGTTGCACAAATAATTAGCCCAAGTTATTGTAAATGGGGTTGAAAAGTCATCCAAATCACTAATAAAAAGTTGCAGACAGCACTTGAAGTCCCATAAAACATTCCCAAGAAATCATGTTAAAAACTTTGGGCATCGTGGTAAGCTTTCTCAAGTTGCTTAATTGGTATACCAACTATCTGGGTATTGTTGGCTGGGTAGATAGGCCATGTAAGACTGATATCAATGCAAATTACTAGGTTCTATCACCAGATGTGCTCAGGCCCGTAACCAGGATTTTTTTTGGGGGGGGGATTTTTTGAAAGGGGACTTTCCTACCAAAATGTTAAGCCTTTTTGGGCAAAACATAAAAACTCTAATTGTTTGCTTGCTCCACTCACAGTTCCAATTTTGGACCTTTCTTATCTCTTTTTAGGGGCTTTTTGGAATTTGGGGGCATCTGCCCCCTTCTGGTTATGGGCCTGGATGTGCTTTATTCCGTAACTTATAGAAAACTAGCTGCAACGTTAACAAAATAGAACTATTATTGTTTTTGTTTCTATTTAATAATTTAGCCAATGAACATACCAAACTATAACTGTGAGAAAAATAACAATATCTCTTTGATTTAGGTATGTAAACGATCAACATTTTCAGATTTTCTTTTTTGTGAATTTGATACTGTTATTACTAATAACAGATTTTGCCTGGATTATGTTTTAGATTTTCCTTCATAATTTGTGTCCCATAACATTTCTCAAGAATGTTTTGCATTTTGAAGTGTTGTGGTTGAATTTTGACAGAAAAAATGGTTCATTTCTCAGCATGCATGAAATTTCCAGTGTTTTTTAAACAATCTACTTATAGATCGGTGTGCAATGTTGTCCATAAAAAATGAGGCATTTTGGCTGTGAACATTGATGCAACAAAATTTGTATATTTCAGGATTTTATTTCTAGTGGGGGAAGAGGAAGTTGGCAAATGAAAGGAGGTTCATTTAAAGGACTTCATCTGCTACTGGTTGGTTTGCTAACAAAAGCATGTTTTTACTGCTAACATTGTCATGTTTATGGGGTTTCAACTTAAAGGGGATGGCCCAAGTCATAGGGATTTTATAGGTATTTATTTTGGTAAAAAATGTTTTTGTAGAAGAGGCCCAAATTCTCCCCCCCCCTCGTTCGCAAAAAGAAAAGTCCACTCTTGTCAAAATCCACTCCAAAAAAAAATCTGCTTACAGGCTTGATGTTTCCATATATGTATCCTGAATGTATGTATTTTGTTCACGCCGTTAATCTATCAACAGTATATATATTAAGGTTTAAAGTTTAGGGAATTTTTCAACTTGTGAAACTGACACTGAGGATTTAGTTTGAAGGATTTGATGATGCCTCATAAATAGTGTGAGATCTTAAATTAACTGTAAACATTTTGTGTTTTACAATGTTATATTATAGGGGGAATGGTGCTATAGGTCTATATCAGGAAATGATCAACTGACTTTAGCTTCAAACCTAGGGCCCTTATAGGTAGCAATTATTCCGCAATTAAAATATTCCTCTGTGTTAAAATGTGTTCAAAGCTTGATGCAAGGCTCAATCTATCCTTTCCCACCATTTGAAGGAATTTTTATTTTTCTGGAAATGTGGTTGTGTCCCTATTGTTTCATGCAAAGCATGATTTGGCATTATTAAGATGAGCAGAGAGTCTTAAGTGACCCTCATACCATTGGCTGTCCTAACAGAGAACCATCTTTAATATCAAGAAGTTGTGAATAATACTTTGCTAATATGAGTAAGTGCAGTGGTGCTTGAGTGTTGATTGTTGCAAAACAATACTAGGAAAGCTAGGGGTAAAGGATGTCAGAGCTAGGCATTGCATGCTCTTCAAGCACAACAGCCGGCAACATCGCACTATGCATCGATTACACCAACATCAGGTCACACATTGCTGCCATTTCAAAACATGGACATTTACTTAGGATTTCCCAAGAAAACTGAAAGACTCTGTAGTATTTTTTTGGTTCCTTTCATACCACCTGAAACAGTTAACTACCCAGCCACTTATTTTTGTTTTAAAACCTTATTATTGAACCCGGATATCAAATTTCCACAGACACCTACTAAAGTCTGTTGAGGAGACTCTATTTGAACAATGACAGTCATAACAATAGCTTAGTGGGATACTGTCGGCAGCTGTGCCCTTCAAGTAAGATAGCTTTTCTGAACTGCGAAACTTTATTTAAAGGGGCATTTCATGATCCACAACCTTGTCTCCCCTTCCCCCCCCCCCCCCCCCGACCTACCTGAAAAAAATTTAGATTTTTATATCATCTTAACCGTAGGCCTAAGTGCCGTATTATGTGTGCCTAATCTTACGTGCAAATTCGATCTGCTTTTGAAGAAATTCACAAATTTGTATTTTCTGTCCGTAAACAGACAGAAGTTACAACACAGTGGTCTATGGAGCAGATAATAAAAACATTTGCACGTAATATCAAAACGCACGGATGGAATCAACTGAATATTTGGAAATAAGCTTTTGTCAGAGATATCTAGTGAACCATAAAACAAAAATGAGGTGCTAGGATCATGAAATGTACCTTTTAAGACTTTCCAGAAGAATCAACACGCATGCAGTGGGTATGTGGTGAAGCTCTTCTCAAAGAATATGTTACTGTAATGAGGTTGTACAAATGTTATATCTATGGGTAGGGTTATTTCACTCTTTAGGTGTATACATTAGACACCTTAAAATTTAGCATCAAAAGTTGCATGATTTGGCAGTAAATGTGATCAAGAAGTTACTCTCTGTGAAAAGGATTTGGGGCCCCAAAAGTAAGTTATTATGAAATAAGCTTCCTAATGTACTTTAATTTCACAGGAAAGTTGGAGATAAGTTAATCATTTTTTTAATTAACAAAATTGTAGCAGAAATCCATTTGAATTTGTCAAATTCTGTGTCACATTCTGTTGTCAGTTTAACCTCAACTTATGGATATAACATCATAAGACTTATATAAAAATTAGTAGCTGCAATTTTATAATCTATTTAAAATAAACAATGCATCTGGTACATGCCACTCCCTTCTACAGACTGAAGCCTTTGTTGCCCCCATAAGAATTGAACCGATCTTTTTCCTTTCAACTGACATACAAGCTCAGTGTCAGTCCTTGTGTCACGTAGTCTGGTAATTGGGGCCTGTTTCCATGGTAATTTCCTGTTGGGAAATTGGCAATACAAGCCACAGACTGAAAGTTGTGTTTCTTCCCCTCAGAGGAATAGATGGCTGGGCATTGTGGTAACATTTAAAGGAGCGGTGCTCTGTTTTCTTAGTTTTTATCTTGCTAGATATCTAAGATTGGCAAAATTGCTTTAGGTCAGGAGTGCGAGTTTGACAATTTCTTGGGTGGGTTGTCAAAAATCGGCAATCGTGTGAGTCCCCTCATATGGTCCTGGGATCCTAATTCGGAAGTGAGTGGTTTCCATATGAAGATAATTGTAATATTAACCACAAAGCTACAAAGTCCTCTGTTCTCATACTTTATTTACAATTTTATATTTGTGAAATACAACTAATATACTCATATTGTTTTGTTTTCCTGTTGATTCCAAACAGTTTCACAACACAGCAGCCCAGCAGAGTCTACTAGCATACACATGGAGAATGACACACACCTACACCTGAATCCCAACCCTTTGAGTAGGCCAATTCGTACCAATGGCAATTCCAGCCCACCACCAGTGTACCCAGGTTTCATTGCTCTCAATGGAAACAACCATGTGTCATCAAAGGCTAGTATACACTCCAACAACAACAGTGCTGCCTCGGCCAACTCCAATCACTCAAGTCCAAGTAGTGAAATGGCAGCAGCACCGCCACAGGGTCGAGTAAGAGATGGTTACGAGGAGATTCCTGGAGATGACCCAAGCGAGGTGGAGATGTCTACGACAGCAACGCCTGTCCACACTCCGGGTAAAGGTGACCCGGATACACTTCCTAGCCAGCCGTCACAAGAGGGCACTAGCACTAGTGATGACAGTGAGGAGAGTTCTGAAAGTGACATTGAAGGGGATACCATTGATATCCCCAACCCCCAGATCCAAGCGATTGAAAACCACATAGCGACAAGTGATCGAGAAAATAGTAGTGGGGACTACACATGGGATGAATACAACCACAATTTGCGGTTTGCAAATCCATATGCCCTGGACTCATCTCCAGTGCACAAGCCCTTGAAACCGAGGGCGCGGCTGAACGGAAACAGCACGTCGCAACAAGTTAATATATTAGAGAATCCTATACTTAATGGTGGTGCTAAGAGCACGGAACAATCAACAAACTTATCATCTTCACCTAAAGACAATATCTACAATGATAGATTAAAAGATGTAGTAGAAAATAGTCCACCATCTGCAGTGTAGCATAGAGGGAGTTCTACAGGCACAACAAGAGTTAACCTTTTATAGATCTGGACAGCAATATGACTTCCACGGGAAATACTTCCAAATGCCTTGATGCTTGTGTTTCATGTAACAATAAATGCTGTCATCCATCTTTGATTCTATAGTCTTTATCAGAATCCTTCATTCATTGCATCTTGTAATGATTTGTTGACACTGCTTTTATTTTCGTTTTTTGGCAGGCATGCTTTCCAAAACGATTGAAGGGTTGTGATTAATGCTATAGTTGGACCGTTGCTTTTATGCGCACAAGCTATGTTGTGAATATGCTTCATCTGGTGCTGAGTATAAAGTGATGTCACTTGTCCCAGTGTCTGCTGAAGAGCAGTGACATCACTTGATGCTACAGTCTGTATGGAGTATAGCCATGGTCATTCTGAGCATTGCGCCTATTTCTCGTCGTCGTCCCGATGGTTTTCTATCTTGCTGCGCAGAATTCATGTTTTCTACAACTCACTGCTAAAGTGGAACAGACTTTCAAAGAAATATTATTACCAAGAGCACACCTTCCATGGGTAGGCTGAAATACAAAAAATTAAGGTGCTCTGTGTTCTTGGTCATATAGTGTGTATTTGAATGTCTGCTCCATGGTAGTTTAAACTAGATTTGGAAGGTTCGGAATAAAGTATTCACACATTCTTATGTGTAAAGTGGCAGCTTTATGGAGAAACAGGGCATATCGTTAAATCGTTACTAAAGCATGAAGTGATTTTGAGTAAAATCAGAATGGAAGTTTTGCCTATAAGAAGTGGATACATAAATGGGATGAAATTGTAGTCTGTTTAGAGAGTTGAAATTCACAGAGAGAGGGAGTTCTGTCCTGTATCATGTTGTGCCAAGATCAAAATCTACAGTGCAGTTTGCAGATGAAGTGCATTGTCCATATTGACCAAACTTCTTTTTTTAGCCTGACCAAATTATTGTGACCAAATCTATGGTAGTTGGTTGCAATTTCAAAGAATATTATAACACTTTGTCATAACCGTACCACTAAAACTGAACCTAGGTTTGCTGTCAGGTTGCTGATTGAAGCATTGCTAAATATGGCACCAAAACTTGACCTGGTTTAATATCAGGTAATACACATTTACTGGTCACTGTCTAAACTGTTAACGTGACCATTTCAGCAGTACCGTACCTGTACGTATTGAAATTAAGGAGAAACTTTGGGAGTGGAACAGTATTCAAACTTGGGTATTTTCATCCAATTTTACACCCAAACAATGGTTACTTTGTGGAAAGTAGTTGATGAATCTTAGAGGAAACTCCTTGAAAGAAGTTGCATATTTATCGTTTTGTAAGTTATGTCAAATTTGAGTTAAAGGTACTCATATGCCCTTGTCCCCTTAGCGTTATTGAGAAAACAATGCTGCCCTATTCATCACGGTATGATGTATTTGTCAAGACTATTCACTGCTTTTACATCAACTGTGAGATGAAACAGAGCTGCTCTTAGGAGAAAATACCACTCAATAATGTTAAGGCAATTTTAGCATAATGTGCATCCTTCAATATTTCAATTTACCTGACTCACAAGACATCCATGCAATTTTAAACTTCCCAAAGAATTGACATTAATATATATTTTGCTGACAACCCAGTCACAGCTTTATAGTAAGGAGAAAAAATAAGGTAGAAAAACACCTTTGAGCACATTTCGGAAAGAGTTCTATATGTACCCCCTTTATATTTCTACAGGAAACAAATTATATTTATTTATGGCCTACACTAACAAATCCCTAAGGCCAAAAATAAAAAATAATTTGTTACATGTAGAACTTTGAAGGGGTACATGGAACTCTTGCCCACATTTGTTTATTTAACTAAACTCATTTCAAGAATGATGTAAAAGCATGTCGAGTTGTACACAAAAAGATGATTTTTGCCCAAATTATCAAAATTCATTATCCAGAATGGCAGCAATTGTCAACCACATTGGACGATCGTTTGCTACACTTTCCTGTTCAAAATATACCTCTTATTAACATCGGATTTGACACATCTAATAAACAATTCTACTTGTCATGACAATTTCCAAATATTCTAGTTGTGTATAAAATTTGAATTATAATAGAAAATAATCAAAATTGCAATAATTTGTACAACTAATTGGATCTGGATCTGGATCAAATACTCTGAAAAGCTCTAATTAGAGCATCGCTCAGAACGCTTATAATTAATATGTGTAAAACACATAGCACTAGAACCAAAAATTAAATCAAAATCTACAATTGTCAGGGTAAGCATAAAGAACAAGCGTAAAATATATATGCTAAATATCATGTCAATTCAGTAAAGTGATGTTAAGATATGAATCCAAATTTTAAAATGTAAAAATTATCAATATGCATATTTAACCTCATTCAATAATTATTCTTAAAGGTAAAAGTCATGTTTTTACTTTAACTTTGTTTAAATGCATTAAAAGACTGTTTCTATCAAAAATCTTACACAAATTTAAGTTAGTTTTTATAGCAAATGCTAAGTATTTCCCCATGAAAACGATCAAATACACAAAACAGCAACGCATGTTATAATAAATGAAAAGCTGTTTCACGTTGAATTTTAGCGACTTCATCTTTATTTCAATGAAGCATAACTTTTGAATAAAATGTAAAAATTTATACATTTTTTTATCAAATTAAAAACAAACAAAAGCTGAAATTTTCAGAACTATTGAAAAAAAAAAGTTTTAAGGAAATTAACAAGGAATGGATATATTTCTACTTTGAAGCAATAACAGCACATTTTGGGAGAGTGCCCCATTTTTCAAATTTTTGAGATTTATGGACAGTTGTGTTGATAATTGACTAGTAAACTATACCTGTGAACAGTAATGCTCAAAAGTGTCCATGCATCATAAAAGAAGAGATTTCGTAATTAGATTTGGGGACCCCGAATCCTAATTAAACGGCAGTGCTTGAAATGTGAAATGTGTACGTGTCTGTCTGTCCATTATGAAATAGCACAACCTCACAAAAAATTATCCTAACTTGACTTGCATGAACCAACAGAGCAGATAATTGATGAGCGTTGACATGTACATGGTGCTAATTTCAGCGACCTTTGAATTACTATCGGTATACGATCTTAATTATTCTAATTCCAAAATTCCTTCTTAAACGACACAGAGAAGTTTGAGCTTTACCATTCACAGGTATAGTGTACTAGCCAATTACCAATGCAACTGTGTAAAAATCTCAATTTGTTTTTTAAATTGGGGGTGCTCTTCCAAAAAAATGTGTGCCATTATTGCTTTAAGAAATGAGTACCTCTGTCCATAACCCAAAATGCATATGTTGATATTGACACCATTGATCTATGGTGTCAACATTTGTTGCATTTAAACTGAGAAGTAAATGTCAATTGACAAAGCAATTCATAGACGGACCAACCTGCCAACTGCACGATGTATAGATAGGAAGGGATATCTAAACAGACTATTATTTCATAGACTCCAATATGGCAGTATGTAAGTAGTTTGCTCTGAGCTTATAGCTGTATAAGCAGGGCCATTATTTAAGAAAAATATTTATTTTGAATTTAAGTATAGTATATTATCATCCCTGTATATTTTCATGGGTGCTTTCAGCCTATATAGAGTGCACATAACACATTTAGTTTACTATGTAACTTGTAAAAAGTATAGAACCCTTATATTTAAGTAGTGGTCTTCCGTTTCATAAGAGTACCTTTCACAAATTCGCAACTAAGTTCTTTTTCCTGACATGTCAAATTAAGTACTTTCATTTTTTCCTGACATGCCAAATTAAGTACTTTCACTTTTATACAACAATCTGGTTCAGTTTCTCATAATTATGCAAATAGTTAGTGTTGAATAGATTTATAAAATAGTTTTGTTTATCCTCAAGATGTAAAAATAATAATGATGTGATTGACCAGTGAGGTTTTGTTGAATGATGTTCAAAGGGGTGTTTTATGACCTTGACCAAAATGTATGCATTGGGAACAATAAGCACAGAAGAGGTTTTGCCTATCCAATACTGAAGGATCTGAGCCTTACAAGAAATTATAGTTGGTCAGAGGTACACACTTCAATTTTTTCCCCAAAAAATTTTAAAATCATGCATTCTCCTTACCATATTTGTAAAAAATGCATGAAAAAAATGCATTTGTATGAGTCCAAACAAGCCTAGTCTTAGGACAGTGGTTTTTGAGATGGCTTCCCAAATAATCGGTCATTTGGGAAGCCATCTCAAAAAATGCTGATTTATGTCATATAACAAATACAGATTCTCTAACCAATACTGATTCTATCAGGGTGAAATTGATAATAGGCGATACCAAGTGAAAGCAGAAACATATTTAATTATATTGTTAGACTTACCAATGTTGGTTGTCCACATTACTGCATTCTATTCTATATTTGGTAGAAATTTATAGAGAGAGATCAACAGAAATGTGGGTAATAAATAAGGCATATTTTGCTTATTCCCAGAGAGTATAGAACTGATGCTTCCAAATTTTAAAATAAAAAGTTCAATATTAGTATTTCATGTAGTCATCTGTTTTGGAAAAGGTTCTCCTTATTGCAAATAACAAATCGCACAAATCAGTGTGTTTGTTGAAATCTCAACAAAATTTGAAAGTGATAAATTGTGCATTTTGTATGGAGAAACTTTGATCAAAGCTGAATGAAGACTATGGTTTTTTATATGCAATTTGTACTTTTTTGGCAGTAATATTTCCTTTGGGCCTTGCTACGGCCATGCAATGAGAATGTTAAATCTTCAATGGTCAAGCACATCTTGAGAGCCCAGCTTGACAGAGCTCTTTAGTTTGTCTTGGGGTCATAACAAATCAATCATTTAATAATTCTCTATAATGGGAAACATTTCCACTGATAAATTCTTGCCAATTATGTAATTGATCTTCTTCCCCTTTTCATTGTACAATATTATATGGATTCTTACGATATATAAACACAAATGTCACTTTCAATGGTGAAACATTTTTGAAGCCTTATTATAGTGCCCAATTTATTTATTTCATACATTAGTGTAACTATGTAACATGAAAAAATAGAATGTATCTATAGTTGATTTTGAAGCCAAATAGAAAATACTTTAAAAGCAGTTGCTCTTAAAATTGGATGATTAAGCATTTTTCTGATAACATTTTTAGTGGTTCTAACATTTAAATTGTAATTTTGAATATTTGTGTTATGGACTCCCACATTGCATATGGCAGACTTCCATTATGCATATGGGAGATGCCTACATTATGTATGGTAGACTCAATTTTCATATAGTTATGAAAACAGGTCTTTTTTTATTTGGCTTCAAATAAGAAATTTATGTACATGTTAGTTTTAATAAGTGCAAATGTAATATTTTGATGTATAAAAACTATGAAATGTAAATTTTATTTAAAATTAGTCAATTCAAATTGTCCTTAATAGTTTTTGTAGAGTGTTCATCTACATATAATAAAAAAGAACAAAAAATATTTCAAATTTATCCCTGAAAGCATAAGATTATTGTAGGAACAAATTTGAGAAACCATAGCGTTTTTCACCATCAATGACAAATTCTGCTCTTCAATGTCACTCATTGCCAACTCTAAATGAAGAAATTATTGCATTTTCTTTTTAAAGTTTTTCATGTCAATTGTGTGTGTACCCTGTAATCTTAAGAGTCTTATCTTGGGTGCACTGAGTTGGGCAGAAATCAATCATTGATATTATTTCAAACAAATTTTTGTTACAAACCTTTCTGCAAGATGTATGTATTTCACAGATATTTTTACAACCGATCAATGCTAACTATGTTTCATGTTATGTATATATATAGTTATCATAAGCTTAACATTGGTTTCTATTGATATGTGAACATTTTAAATTCAAGCATATCCCATCATGCATTTAACACGAGTCCAAACGATATATAGAATCAATTTGTGAAATGTATAAGGCTGTAAATAGCAAGAGATACACATAGATTTATTAGTGCAGTGTGAGACACTGCATTATGGACAATGGACAGATGTACAAAGCAAATAATAGCACTTAACCAAAGACAAACAATATAGTCACAAGTGTCATATGCAAGACTCCAAATGCATCATGGGATAGCTTTCAAGATGTATATGAACAGGGTGCTCCAATGTGTTTACATTTTTTTTTTAAATTTCATTCTCAATCAACTACTTGAGTTTTTTACCACAATGATTTATTTGTATAGATTATGAAGTGCAAGATGGGACATTTTTTTTTAGTTTTAGAGCTAATAATTCCACAAACCTTTTTTATTACCCCGGTGGCTGTAGCCAGAAGCGGGATTTTTTGCCATAGCAGATTTCGTCACCGGCATTGTCTGTCTCCACAGACAAGTTGCTGTACTGCCCAGATTCCTGGTCCAATTTTGTGATGACATTAACTATGAGCTAGTAAAATCTCAATTCCCTTGGCACAGTTCAGTCCCTTCCATTCACCAGTGTATTTAGAAAATACACCCCCTGGTTTTTGGGTATGATATATGATAACCAGATCACACAAGGTCAGTTCATGTCAATGTATGTAGAAGTACAACCCACTGGACTGTGTCCTTGGTGGATGAGCATATTGTAACTCATAGTGATTGCACCAAAGGACCTTAGTAGGTGACATTACATAATGGTGTGAGATGCAGACCTGTCGGTGCTGCATCTATCTCCACAAACGAGTTACTGTACTGCTCACATCCCTGGTCCAATTCTGATAACTCTAGCAGCAAAGGACCTTAGTAGGTCAAAGGTCATATCTGTGAAACTATTTTCATGTTTTTCTTTTAATCTTCTTGAATGCTTTGTGGAATCTCTCTTAACGTCCACAATTTTTCACACAAGTTGATGTCCTGCTTGCTCTTGTTTACATTGACTGATCAACTTTGTTCTTGCAGTCAAAAGAATCACTGTCTCAAGACTCATCTGAAGTGTAAACAGTTTGACCTCTAATGACCCCTGTGTGACCTTTGACCCTATTAGGTGTATATCCTTGCCAGGGTGATCTTGCAAGTTATAACTTGCAGTATTTTTGGTATCTGTGCTATTCAAGTGTTTGGTCAAGTAGTTTTCATATAACAAAATAAAAATGTCCGCTCTTGACTTCATAATCTGTGTGAATCTGTCAGAATCATGTAGCAAATTAAATGGTTTCTAATTAGTGACAAAATTAGAAGAAAGTTGTTGGAGCAACGTATATATTGATGATGCTTGCCTTACAAAGTAGGGATTTTATGAAAATGATATTAGAGTATGTTGCTATATAATATGTGATCAGATGTGTAAAGATATGAGATATAGTGTATATTTGATTCAGCTTTTAAATTCATATTGATTATAATCTTATCAAGTTATCTTGATTGAGAAGAGTGTAATTATGATCAAGGTACAAATGTATTATCAATATGCAAGTATTTTGCTATGTGTCATCCTTGTGAGAGAATTGATGGTGACCGTCTTGTATTAGAAGCTGTTTTTGGTTTATCCCCATTGCCTCAACCTGAAATATTAGCATGATAGGGGAAATTGTGTTGCCATTTGTTTCAAAATTATGCAATGTGTTATGCTTACAATTACAGCGATTGTAATAGATTTTTTATAGCAGACTTTTTTATATTTTCATCCAGTTGATGTAAGTTAATGAAATTCAAGGCTGTAGTAATATTGGTATTGCTGCATTAAGCTCAGGGGCATAGCAATTGAGGAAGGGGACGGGCAGCAGGGAGTTTCTTCTGAAAAAAAAGTCACAAGTAAAAATCGAGGGCTAATAATTACACTTGTTATACTGATAAATAGTTAACAATCTCTCGTGGAACAATTTCAAGGGAGTTTCCGTAACCTGACCCATCTGACACACTTTTTTCTGACACACTTTTTTCTGACACACTTATGAATTCGGGAACCCTTCACGGAATAAAGCACAGGTTTATTCCATTAAGGTTTCCGAATTCATAAGTGTGTCAGAAAAAAGTGTCAGATGGGTCAGGTTACAGAAACAACCCAATTTCAAGGGCCACTGACTAAAGATTTACATACTTTTAGCCTGTGATGAATATATTGGCTGGTATTCTGAAAGGGAGACTAACTTTAGACCTGGATTTAAACCAGGGTTAGTCCTACAAGAGTGAACCTTTTCCTTCCAACATACTCTAAAAATGTGCTGTAACAGGTGAGAGAATTTCTCATGGATGGGTCGTTCCGGCCCATCCATGAGGATTTTTTTCACCCATTACATTTAAATTTCACAGTATTTTAAAAGAAAAAAGGTCCACTCTTGTAAGACTAACCCTGTTTTAAATCCAGGACTAAAGTTAGTCTCCCTTTCGGAATACCAGCCTTAGTTAACAAAAGGTAGGTATTGCACTACAACCTTCTTACGTTCACCCAATAATCTTTCTTCATTGTAAGAGAAGACCTATACAACTGGCATATTATTATTACTCAATACTTCAGGAGTGAGCAATATATTCATTTTCTTCCCCATCTAATTCTCACCTCTGTTAAGTTACTTAACAAAGCTTTTATGTACGCGTCTCAATAAGCCATCTTTATGCGCGTGTGTAAAATGCTGTCACTTTAAATCAGCTACCTAATGTAGCACTGATGTTACAGCACAGAAGAAGGCAAATGGGCTGTGGAGGGAAAAATACAAAAAAGACTTCTTGAGATCCTCTATGTACCGCCATTACGCAATTTTGCTAAGGTTCTACATCCTATTAAAGTAAAGACATTGCCCACCCCTGCAATACTTACCTGAAGAATTGCCAGTATTTTGTAAGTCAGCTTTGCTATACAGTATGCTTTGGTATGATACATTCAATTTAAACACCATGGACAAATGCATATTCCATGGGGAAACGCTTTTCAATGGGAGAAGAATTGTGCCGCTTGGATTTTGTTACAACGAGATTAGGCTTTATTCCGTATTGAAAAGTGTTTTCCATGGAATACGCATACGAACACACTAAAGTATATTGCATCAGAATTCATTTTGAAAGGATCATGCTGTCTTCAGGTATATGACAATTAACAAAGAGCATGGGGGAACTGGGTCGTGTGAGCCCTATGATAAGAATTTAGTGGTGTAATTAATAACTGTGAAAAGAATTACCATTTGTTTATCACTAGTTCTAGTTTCATAAGTTTAACATATGGTTGTATGACACTACTCTCCCAAAACCTGACATTTTAACACATCCCTGTGGCACAACAGAAAATTTCAACCAAAGGGAGTGTGACGTGTAATTATGCTGCAAGGCTTTAAAAGCCTCATTTTGATTTGATAATGCCTCAAAGGTTCAGGGTATATAGAGATGGTGTCAAACAATAACTAACAATCAGATTTGGCAAAGAGGGTCCTGTAGACCAACAAGAATGGACAATTATGGAGGGTTTAGGAGTTGATTTGGTTATGAAACTAACTAGGGGAGTCTCAGGAACCTATTCTTGCAAAATTAGTGTCTTGGGAACTTACATTTTGAGAAACTTAAGCTGGAAACTAAAATTAAAGCAAAATTTGAGCTTCTGGGGCTAAAAAATGTTGACATCCATCAGCAGTGAGATATGAATTGTAGAGTGTGTCAAAGTGATGGGTAGTGTTAATGAATCATTAAATTACACCCTGTGGTTAACCTGGTACAACCTGCAAATGCTAATGGTTGAATCAAGGCTTAATTGATTAGTAGATTCTTGCGATCTAGTTAGGTCATGCCATATTATTATTTACTGTGTGAAGATGTCTTGTGGCTGCCGCAGTACAATTCTACAACCTACCATGGTACCAGCTAAATAGATTCCATTCTTTGGGTAGATGTTTCATATTGAAGTCCTAGGTATGAATATTAGGTATTGCCATTTATTCCATAAGCGCTACTGCACAACGTCATACAGCGCAGACGGAATCATTGTAATACCTCATTGCATATTTGAGACATCTGTATGAAATGTTTACCCTTTTTGACAACTGACATTGAAATGAAGTACTCACTGCGCTACATTGCAAACTCTGAGCAGAACATTACAAATTTGCAGTGAATACCACTTGCTTCAGCTCTCATGTCCTGTGTCACACGTCTTTTTATCACATTGTCTTGTTAAATATTACCAATGAGACCTGCTTCAAAATTCATAGACCACTAGCTGATGGAACTCTTTGGTGCTAATGTTATGACAGTGTACTTCTACCCAATATGTAAAGATATCATGTAATCCTATCAGGTTGCAGTCTTTTACTATGTGAGGATCATGAAAAAAAAAATGAATAGATATAGAAAAAATTATCCGCATTTGTGGTAGACAATCCTATAGAAGTCCCAAACATGCAAATGAGTATTGCTATTCATTCCGTTAAGCGCTAATGAAACACATCGTACAGCGCATGATGGAAGCAATTTGTAATACATCATTGGCATGCGTGGGACTAATATATGAAACGTTTATTGCATTTTATTGGGTGTTGCCATATTGTGGCTGTGGTCCCAAAATCTGTTATTCCTACACACTTTTGCTGCGTATTGTTTTGTGAATACAGACCAGTGGTTCATTGAGAAATAAGTATTTTTATATCATTGGTAGCACATTACTGTCTCCAAGTTGCGACAAGCTTTTAAAATAATGGCGAGGCAAAGCGGAAACCATTATCTTCTTGCCGAGGATACATTATGAGCCTATAAATGAGCTTGCAAACCTTTATTCAGTCTATACAAAATAAACAAATTTAGTGAGAAAATCAACCTCTTTGCCAAAATAAGTTCGTCTATAGCTTAATACTTAATCATAAAAACCTATGTAATGTAAAAAGACTTAGTGTATTAATAAATGTATAGTTCGTTTAGAACGAGTAGCACAACGCTAAAATGACATTGCGCGTTTTGACGATTCAAAAACTTATTCATGGGTAGATAGGTGACATGTTTGAAAGAATCAATGTGCATTTCGATAATGGGCAGTAGAGAGAGTAGAGGTAACAGAATCAAGGATCGAAAAGGGACACCACAGTAGGATGGGCCCAGGAACACTTGATGGATTGGATTTTTGGGTCATCGTTGCATATAGATAGTGAATAAAATGAATGACACCTGTATAGGGGAAGATATAGATGGTGAAATAAAGAGCACCAAGGGGTAAAAAAAATATCTTAAGTACCTATCAAAGTCACAAGGGTTGACGTCGATTTAACCCAGCCTGCATTGTATTCATAGATTTGTAATGTGCAATTATTTGAATGACCTATTTGCTAGTCAATTTACAGTATAAATATTCGCATATTCTCAATTGGGCATGTCCAGGATATTCAATAGATTTCAAAGTTTTCATATTCAAAATGAAAGAAGCTATTTAGATAATTTATTGTGATGCCGAGATGGCATCATACTGTTGAAGTTTCTAAGCTGTGTATGTTATTGTGTATGTTGGTTATTGTCGTATTATTAAAAAAACATAAAAAATGGCTTTCTTATCAAGGTTGTCAACTTTATAGCCTGTGGTGTTATTTCACAAATGTGAGTTTAAAGTGATTCATAATATATTCGAGGCCCTGCTGCATTGATTGAGCTGACAAATTTTTCACACTGAGGAAATAAGAGATGGTTTTGGGATTGATTCCACATTGAAATTTATTATGATCTCTCTTTCCAAGGCAGCACCATTCATAGTCCAGGAACTTTAGGATCCGTGTAACCAGAAGGCAGAAAGAGAAACTATTTTTACGATAGAGTTTCTTATGTTATGAGGAGTAACATATCAAAAAAGTCCCACGTTCCCCTTGTGCTAACTGAGGAATAGGGGGTACAGTTTGATTACAGGGACGGGGGTAAAATTTAAAATGATGATTAAAATTGAGCTTAAATTCATGACTACTGATATTCTTAAGTCTCACCGATAAGAAAATGTAGAGTTGCCTAAAATTTTGACCTAAGGTTTAGGACAAGCAACAAATGTTCAAGGTTCAGTATGGGGTAATGTAAACTTTCAAAACAGTCAGACATCAAATTTCTTATACATGTTGTAGGTTTATCTCATAGTGAAAAACAATCACTCCATATACGGTGTATGGGTCATATTATAGTGAAAAACAACAGCCTCCTCCATCTAGCGTTGTTTAATATTGACATTAGAGCGGAAGTGCTTGTGACCTTCCTAGAACCTGTGTAATATGTCATAATGAGCCTAAAAGATCTGAGCTTCTTAACACTTTCCCCTAGTATGATATGAAACCGTTATTTCCATTTATAGTAAACACAAGTCGACCAAACTATACCTTGTTAATCCTTTATGGAAACCATTGATATCAATTAAAACAAAAATGGGACATTGTAAAATGTGGCGCGGGTACAAACTTTACCCCCCCCCCCTTATCGTCATTAACACAAGGGGAAACTTGGAGACTTGATATGTTGACTTGCACAACATAGAAACTATCCTGAAAAATTCCGCTATTAAAGCGGGAGCCCAGAATGTTTCATCACCACGAGAAAGCACGGTTGTAACTGCTGGCAAACATGGGATGAAAGGGTCTTCCACCCACATCAAAAAATACATGCTGCCAGCTTCTGCGGCACATGGCTTACCGAGATTTCAAGAGGGAATCCACAGGGTATCCCAGCAAAATGCCATCGCTCATTAATAATTGAATTCAGCATGGGGACATCAGTTAATTAGGTGTGAAGAAATATCTCGGCTAGGACTCAATAATTAATATCTGGACACTTTAAAAAGTCAGCACATAATTCAAGGAAAAAAATGGTGCCAAAATAGATAATTTTAGAGGAAGAAAGGATCTTGCAAATGTATAGGTTGAAAATATCTACAAATAGGTATTGGCATTTTTGGTGAACCGGGGGTTCAGTTTCACTGGTTTTAGACATTCGATTTTAAACGTGATTAAACAGACTCTATTTGCTTGCTTTTAACACGTTTTATACTTTAATAATTCGGATCTCACACGCGAATCATCGTACTTTACAACTTGACGCAACTTTCTCCTCTGTAACTTTCTTGACCTTTTGCCCCGGTGTTTTCGATACTTTGAAAAACCGTGCTGACGGGCTGGACACTTTGCCCTTATTCTCCTTAACCAAAACCGTTGTTGCAATGGTCTTTGGATTGAGTAGCAAAATTCCTGGATTCTGTTGAACCTCAACGGTTGTTGGTTATAGGGGCTTAGGCTACCCCAGGTTCATCACAATTTTTGGTGAGCTAGATCATCTGAAAGTTCCTCCTACGGTTGTGCAGGGGCTGGGGCTAGGTCAGACAGAATGGAAAATATTTCTGCGTCTCACACAAAAGGCAAATCACTAGAAGTTCTCATTGCATGATCGTTCAGAAAGACATTGTGAATGCTACATGGGACTGTACTGGTGCAGCGGCATTCAGCAATTGAGAATGCCAAAAGCAACGTTGATGTGTGCAAGTGTAAAGGTTGTGCAAAATAGATTTCACATTATCAGGGTGTCCCGAAAATTGAAAGACTGATTTTTTTTGCCCTGAATGTAACGCTTTCCATCAAAATACCCCATCTGAAAGGTTAAGCTCGAGAAGGTTTCTTGTTCAACAATTGTGTGAAGTAATAAATTTGTATAGGAGCAAATACGAAATTCAGGCCTATGTTTTACATTATATAATTGAAATATAAGCAAAATCAAGGAATCCCCGTTTTCTCGATTTTAAGACATTCGTAGCCAAATACATGGTAGAAATCTAGTCGTGTCTAGTAGATGTAATCACTATTATGACACAATTATCTGGGGTGCTGCCTCAAAAATCTCTAGTCTTGCAACCTCTTTAAAGGATTTGTGCACCATCCAGCCCCTGCGTGCCTTCTGAGAAGGTGGCACGAGAGCGGAATTGGCAGCGACTGCTTTGTAGTATTGATGGAAAGTAAGGTGAGGGTCTATTGAAATGCCAAGGTTCTTCGGTGTTTGGTCGTTGGTTTTGACAGTTTTTCCCATCTAGATGTGAGCTCTCTTTTTGAACAGCAGTTTGCAAGGTGGAAAACCGAGCTGACGGTCTTGGGTTTCTGGAGTCATGTGCCATGGACGGAATTGGCTTCCAGTGATAGTCTTTCTGCACCACTGGTTCTAAGGCCTCAAAGGAATCAGCAGGATATTCAGTACGTATCGTCTGCCGTAATGCGAACCATCTCCTTTGGGCCATATCGGGAGAAAGAATAAAATGTGAAAGACTGGGTGAAGAGAGGAAGAGTTGGAGCCATCGAACAGATTCAGGTGAGCATATTCTTCAAGAATCTGCATAGATGTTGTCGTTGCCAGGAGGCTTTAGATGCTAAAAGGATGGGAATTCCACCATAAGAAAGCTGACAGCTAATATTCCGGATAGAACTGGAGAGAAGTTGTCAAAATGGGTTTTTATGTTTTTTCGGTACCTATGCAATTTATTGCCAGGGTGTTAGTGAAGAATCCACCAGTGCCACATTGTCACCCTGGGCAATTTGAGTTACGGGCCGCGTCATTCCCACAGTCAATAAGAGAAAGAGTCAATGGTCTGTAGGATGCCTAATAACAAGGTGTACGTCAAAATAGGACTAAAAGGTAAAACACAATTCTTTGTTACATAGGTCAAAGTTTTAAAATGCGCGAAGGATAAGCGGCTTATATTCATCGTGAAAAAAGGTCTAGTGTGCTATAGCCACATATTTATGCTATGATGGGAAATACGGTTGAAGCAATAGACAATATAGGGTGTTTAAAGGGCCGACTCAGAGATTTCGGAGGGCGCACTCAATTTCCAAAAAAAAAAATCGGTTTTTGCATGTAATTAAGCTTGTCCACATACTAATCACTGGTTGAAATTGCTAAGCTTAAATCGAATCCTTCTATAAAATCACAACTTTGTTATAAATTCGGGATCCGGGATTTGTGTTATACACAGGATCCATGGGAAGTAATACTACACATAAATGTTTCTGCATCAAAATGAAACATCCGATTCATCTCAAATTCGGAATGTGCATTTTAGGTTAATCTTTAGTTCTAGTTGAGTATTTTCATTATTACACAAAAAAATAATATTCGAATCTCTGAGGCAGGACTTTAAGTTCAGCCATAGTTATTGCCCCGCGCGGGGAGCGCGGGGGCTATAGATGTGGGATAATTTGACAGACATGGAGTTTGCTGTATTGAGATGATGAGCCTTGCGTCATAACAAGTTTCATGACAATTGAAAATGATCGAACGTGCTAAAATACACTTAATGGTTGGATGATCATGGAATAAATATTTATGCAAACACAAGGTAGTTTTTGTGTAAATAACATGATAATACATGTGAGATAGGTTGTATTTTCCGTGATTTTTATACAAAATTTAATGGATCTGTACAGGTTCTATTCCATGGTTAGTGGGGGTCAAAAATATAGCTAAGCAAGTTGGGCCGAACTGCCCCAACAGTGCCCGGTTAAAGAACTATCGTGATTATTCTGCTAAATCAGCAATGAAAAAATCATCAAAAATACGATTTTTGCAGTAGTAACAAGTAAAGGTATCCTAACATACCCTGCAAATAATAGCCCAAAAGCAACAATAAGGACAAAATCGGAGATTTGAGTCATTACTGTCCGCAAGGACACTTACTACAACACGTAATTGCATGCGAGAATGTATATTGGAACACTGCCGTTTTTCCTTTTCTGTCATCTACGCTGAAAAGGTCACTTAGGAGAAATCTAACAGGCTTATCTTCTACTTTTAAGCTATCTTGCAAATTTCAAAATTTTTTTTAAAATCACTGATAGGTCTTTAATATCAGTACTAATCATTGCATATTCAGAAAAAATGACAATTTTGGCAGTGAAATCAGGATGAGGTCGTATGAGGTATACAGTGATCATTAACTTGAAAAAGAATAAGTGATCTTGAATCAAACACTTACGATACCACTATATACTATAATCAGTTTTCAGTCAAGTCACCTACGCAAGCAATTTTTGCTTGGAAAATGTTATTATCTCTCATTCTGGCTATTTTTGGATGGTTTAATAATTCTATCATTGCGCGGGGCATACCTTGGTGCCCAGCACCAAAATGTTTCTTGTTACATCTTAGATTTCATAACTTTATTCATTGTGCACTTTTGACAAGTTAATCTGCTTATTTGACCGGAACTCAAATTTCCCAATAGTGCCAAGGTGGCACCAGGCGGATTCTTTGAAACTAGATCCCTCAGTGGGCACACGGAGTAGATCTGAATAAACTAAGTTTTTCAGATCTGTAAACTACGTTTTAAATTGGAAAAAAAGAAGTTGACAGAAACAACCTTTTTTTTTAAAGACAAAAAACTATTATTGGTTTAAGTTTTTTTTAAATTCAATTCAAAATCAAGCTTTTCAGTAAAACTGGATTTATCACTGATAAGAGACGGGTCATTGTTTTATGCGGGGGATTCTCAGATTAGTTAGTGTGAACAATATTTGTTGGGTTTTTTTTTAATTAGATAAGCCAGGGTTTTTAAAAACTATGAGCATAATCAATATTAAAAACGTTGTTTATATAGACAAATGCAGTTATCACTTTAAAAAAAATTCAGAAAAAAACTTAAGTTTTTTCTGTGATAAACTCAAGTTTTTTATATTTTGACATAACTTCCACCATGTGCAAGTTTATAGTCATGGCTCACAAATGTCGCTGGTGACATTAATTGCATATTGGTGAGCTAATTTGCATAAGTCATGCAAGAAACAAAAATAACGCTGTTATTATTTTTTTGCTCAGCGTGGGTCATATGGAATAGATTCCCTAACTATGGAGATTAGAGTTCATTTCTCACTGGAATTTTTTTTCGTGAACTTTATGTAAAAAAGTGGAGTGTCCCTCTGAAAGAGTGTCGATAGCGATCGCGTCGAGTAGGTGTCCCATATCAGGGTTCAAAATGTAAATGCTTGGATTGCGTAAAAAAATAAACTGATAAAATGCTATAGTTTCTACTACCTGCAACTTCAGTCATTTTGTTTTTGCAGTTGTTATTTTTTACTGCAATATCCATTTTCTTACTGACTGGTGGGTAGTTACATAAAAACCTTTATGTTTAATAAGTTCATCCGTTCGAAAGAAAAAAGAATTTTTAAGTTACTTGTCGAACTCATCTTATGAGATCGCCATTTTGGTCTAAAAACACCTAAGAAACGTTTCGTATCCATTTCTATTGTACACGACCCTATAATCATCTGGTGTGAAATTAGAACCCGTGGGCACTCCGAGATGGTAGCCAGAGAGCGTTCAAAATAGCCTTGTAATGTGTTGTATATGAAATGCAATTTTTTAATAGATTTTTCTCAAAAAGAAGTTTTCAATTTTGACTTGAATTCAATCTCAGAAGGTATGATTTATAATTTTAAAAAGAAGAAAAAAAAACAAGCATTGGCCGTAAAGCTTTTATCTTTGTGTGTACTGTTTCTGAACAGTTTCTTCTAGTTGGTAATGGGGAAATGGAAATGAGATTATATAGACGCTCGGAGAACGGCGACACATTAATTAATAAAAGACAAAAATACAACGGTCTCGAATCCGGTCCTCTCGCTAACCATGCTCACGATGCGTGAGATTTTACTACTGGACCACAGGTGTTTATGTGGATACCAGAGAAACAGCGGTGCTATGTATATAATTTCAGTCTTTATTTTAGAGTAGTACGGCCCTGGGCGCGGGCATGTTGTAAGAGAGCAGACAATAGGTGGACTGTAAGAATCACGAATGGCAACCCTAGGACAGGAAAGCGTAGGCGGGGAAGACAGAAACTGAGATGGAGAGATGATATCAACCTCTTATATGGGCACAAACTGAGACAGAGTGGCAAGACGAAGATGGCTATTACATGAGGGCTACAGCGACATGCGTTGAAAATAGCCAGCAGGAAAGGCAAGGCAATTATACCAAATTTTGAAAGCTTATCTGCAATATCAGAACATTGCACTTAATAACGTATACTCCACTATATTTTCAGCTTTCGGTATCAACACGCCCTCTAATAAAACCATACTTAAATATTGCATTGACGTGACGCGAATAAAAATCAGTTCACCGTAACCGTTTTAGGTAGTAGACTATACGGATTCAACTTGTACGGGGACAGACAATTACCTTTTTACAGCAATCAAGCATTTTATGTTGCCCCCTGATTTAGTTAGGAACGAAATCCCCATAAGATGCCTCCAAAAAGGCCCACGACTCAAGATAACAGCACCGTGGAGTTTGACCACCCCTTATGCTCCTTACAGTTATTTGTTCTCCCGGTGTAGAAGTAATTATCGTCCGGCGTACTCATAGTCCGGGAACAATGGTGAACTGAACAATAGGGCAATCGATTCAGTTGACTCTTAACGCAACATTAGTTTCACCCTTTATTCCGTTATCGTCTATGGAGCCCCGGACTATGGCTCCCGCCGGACTATATCTGCTTTCACACCGGATTACTTTATCATAAGGCTAACTATACTAGACCAGAGAGAGAATTGCTCTGTCGGATTTATAATTCTAATCCTTGATAACCTTTAAGAAATAAATTGATTCCATTCCACTCTTGTGATCAGCACTAAAAATTATGAATACTGCATGCAGCTCTGATGAAATGATTGTCATAAGCTATGCCCCGGGAGCAAAGTGGCGGTAGGTGCACTAACAAAGCAGTTACAATTGTAATAGTACCAAATAGTACCATCATCAATTACTATCGAATCATTAAAGGATATGGCTACACAAAACAGCTAAAGATGGGGGTGTTCAAAATCAACTATTGGTATCATGAACACCAAGGGGCGCGGTGGCCAAGTGGCTAAGGCGTCTGTCTCGTAAACAGAAGATCGAGGGTTCGAATCCCTCTCGTGCCTAATTTTCCGGTTAAAATTTTTCATCGACAAATTTGATCTTAGAAAGGAAAAACTAGACTGGTCCGAATTACACAAAAATTAATGTTGTAGCAATAGGCTCATAAATGAAAATCCCATTTTGGGGTAGAAGTTTTGAATATTTTTTTCTGTATAGTTGAAGGATGCTGAAGTGGAATTTGTGGGTCCGACCTCTGGGAAATGTGGGGAATTCTGTAAAATAAGTGGGTAAAATTAATTTTAATACAGGGTAAATTTTTAATTCAGATAAAATTGTTTTTAAATGTACACCAATAAATTGGACTCGTTTTAAGGATTAAAAAGAGGTTCAAGGTCAACTTACCCAACGCTCCGATTTTGTTAAAACGTGTATCAAATTTGTTCGTCTTGTCTTATTTTACAATGTTTGGTATTTGGTTGCATAATTAGAGGGCGAAATGTAACATTGAAACTGAAAACTGAAAACTATTGTTCCCGTTAACCTGATAATTGAGTACAAAATTCTTCCGCGGTGGAAAGTGCAACACCACTACAGTTCCTCTAAAAATACGGAATCAATGCTGAATCTCTCCAGGCAGATAGAATTTGCATGCCATGTTTTAAAGCACTCTCTGACTCTGAAGTTGCTGAAATAATTGGCCAAATGTCCAACAAGGCTTGCACTATGGACACACTTCCTTCCTGACTCATTAAAACAGAACTTGAAAGGTGTCAGGGGTCAAATTCTAAAATGTTCCAATTGAGTTCAAATGTATACCAACGTTTGTGTCATGTCATAAGGATTTAAAAAAAAATGGATTATTACCTATATGGCAATATAACTGTTCAAGGTCATACTGGGGTAAATCCTCGGAGTGCTCCGATTCTTTCCAAAAGGGTATCAAATTGTTCGTCTAATTGTGTATAAACTGAAAAGATATTTAACTAGTTTAAGTAATTTACTTGCATAGTTATAGGGTTCATTATGGCAGGTTTCTACTGGGTCTATGGGAGGTCACAAGCCACTGCCCTATAAGGCCAATATTTCGAAGATGTAGATAGTGTGAATGAAATTTTTTGCCATATGACCAGACAACATGTACGAGTAATTTGGAATTAGTTGAATAAAAATCGTACTGTTTTGAAAATTTTACTCCACAATGACCTTGAAAATATTTTGGCCTGCATGCCTAAAACTAAAGTTAGACAAACTATACATTTTCTTATTCAGTTTGACTAGAAGAATACGATAGCCCATGATTTAGCTCAATTGAATCATTTTAATTTTTTACCCCTGTATAAACTTTACCCCTTATTTCTCAAATAGCACACAGGGGATTCTTGGGGACTTTTGATATGTTGCTCTTTACAATATTAGGAAACTATCCTGTAAAATTCAGCTTGTACTTATTTATTTCCGCCTCCTTCTGGCTACACAGACCTAAAGTTCCTGGACTAAGTGAACAGTTATCTTTTGACAGGCATATTTCCTCACACTGTACTTAAGAAGATATCTTTGGATCATTATTTACCAGTTGCCAATATCAAATTAATTGCCAAATTGATTGAGAAAGCAGCATCACGTCAGATAATACAGTATGTTGGCGATCATGATCTTGGTGAGCCATTGCAATCTGCATAATATCACCATTCCATTGAGACAGCCTTCTCCAGGTTAGAAATTACATCCTTCAAGCCTTTGATGCTAATAAGCCTGACTTGCTTGTGCTTGACTTGAGTGCTGCCTTCGATACCACTGACCATGGTATTTTGATTAAAAGACTTAAAACCAGTTTTGGTATCACAGACACTACTCTTGCCTGCATGGTTTAGATCATATCCCACTGGCAGAAGTACCCGAGTGATGGTGAACCATGAAATGTCCAAGCAGCATATTTTAAACTATTCTGTTCCTCAGGGCTCCATTGCAAGTCCGCAAGGTTTCATTATGTATACTCAGTCTCACCCTGTCGGTAACATTATTAGGAGCTATTAGGAATCACTCGTATGCTGATAATACTCAGGTTTTCTGTGAGTTTTAATCCAAAGATTCCAGGTGATTGTGAGCACGCTTTTCAAAAACTTTCAAGCTGTATATCTAACATAAACACTTGGATGTCAAATAACTTGCTGCAGATGAATCAAGAAAAGACATAATTTATTGCCTTTGCCACGCCCTGTGTTTTGAAAAATCTGCGTCCAATACGGCTATAGATCTGGGTGACACCTCTGTTCCTGTATCTGTGTGTGTAAAGAACCTCAGGGTTATGTTTGATTCCACCATGAGTGTGTCCAATCAGATTGGAGCTATCTGTAAGAGTGTAAATGACCATGGCGTATTCGTAGGTTTATCACTTTTGAAGCTTGTAAACATGCTGTACGATCTTTTAGGCCGTGATACGTTTGCGATTTAACCATATTTTCGTGCTACAGCACGGGGATTACTTACTTCCTTCACTAAAATTTTTAAAATATTATGTAAACCAGGAAAAGCTTTATCCCCAAATGAAAAGAGTGCACATTATTTAGAAAAATGAATAAAATTGAAAATGTCAACTAAATTTACTTCCAGAATATCAGTGACCAATATGTACACGTAAACTCAGGCGAACAAAAGAGCTATTGATATTCAACAATCAACCTAAAAACACTTCGGATCTTTTTCTCATCAGGGTATGCAAGTCCATTGTTACTGCCCACACCTTTGAAAACATTTCAAGCTATATCAGGTGTTATCACTTCCCCGTATCGAGCTCTAGCATCTGTTCATAACATAAAGGGCAACATACTCACCTCGCTCATGAGTTTTAAAAATGTAGGTCGCTGAATACCATTGCCTTTCTTGGTAAATTTAATAGAAAAAGAGTTTTAAAGACAATAACTTGCGGATTTAGGTTATATGCACAAATTAGGTCAGTCCTTGCAAAGGGCTTTGCTATCATGAATTTTATCCCTTTACAATTTTTTTTCGAAAAAATTATTAATCATATGGTCAAAGTTAATTGAACACATAGTAGAATCTCAAGATTTCTTTCATCGCGAACGAGGAAAGAACTTACGCCAATGCGGCAAGGACATAACATTCGAAATCTATTCAACTGCATGTGCATGCACAATAACAATGGACCAGATGTAAAAGAATGTGAAGTGTGTTCCGGGCCGATTATTGAATATCATTAGCTCCATTGTTCGCTTGATCATGTTGATGTTATGTATATCCATTGGTCACTGATATTCGAAAAGTAAATTGAGTTGACATTTTATTCATTTTTCTAAATAATGTGCATTCTTTTCATGTGGGGACACAGCTTTTACTGGTTAAAATAATATTGTTTTAATTTTAGTGAAGGAAATAAGTAATCCCCAGGTCTGGAGCACGAATATTTAATTAAAAGGCCAACATTGTATCATGTACCATAGCCTATTTGGTCTTGTCCCGCATTGACTATATCAACTCATTACTACATGGTGCCAATGAAATAGATCTCAAAAGGCTCCAGCGCTTGCAAAATACTAGCTGTTTGAACATTTCGGGTATTGCGAGTCATGTGCCATACTGATGTGGGACACTTCTTTTGTACATTTGTTTTTTAGAGGAAAATGTAACGGTGGGGACACCTTCAAAGGAGGGTAGTAATGTAGGATAACTTATTAGGAGATATTTATTATGAGATATTTATTAAATTTTTGATTTACTATTTTTAATATTGTTATTTTTTTTATTTTTTTTATTTTTTGTGGAAATATAATATACAGATGAAGTAATAATTAAAGCAATTTGGCATTAGTCCTTTACACCTATCGGTAGATCTAATTGACCAATCACAGAAGGGCACGCCGGTAGCGTCGCTTGGGTGTAATTTCTGGCGCGGCCAAATCCTCACTCGATATTTTGGTTTCTTCAGCGGCGGACCTGTTCCGTCTCGCTCCTTAAATATTACTTTGTATTTTGTGTCGTCGTGTCGTCAAATAAAACTCTTGGATTCCAGTAAAGTATGTCTTCAAGTATTATTTGTTCGTCTCCAGTCTACGCTTGTTACATTCAGCACCATTAGCTGTTATAACTGACCACGTTACCGTGTAAGAGAACTCCACATCTTACACGCGCTTGGTGTTCACATGCTGTTGTGACCAGAGTTCAGGCCAGACCAGAGTCTCATTATTAGCATTTTAAAAAGGTATATATTTTGTTTAGGTTTCGAGCTTTAGTTACACGACTACAGCCCTAATAAGGTTCCTGGTCATCCTGGGGTAACATTATCTAATGCTCAGATTTTGTTGAAACTAGTGTCAAATTATTGCTTTTAGTAATACTGAAACAGAAAATGCATTTTAAAGCTTTTAAACGTTTTAAGTGACAAATCTGTGTACAATTTTGACTCATTTTGGTGACCCTTATACCATGTAGACCCATGTTACATTTCGCTCTCTATACAACCAAATTGACACCAGTTTCCACAAAATCGGAGCATTGGGCAAGTTTAACCCAGGGTGGCTTTCAACCTCTTTTTGTAATCCTTAAAATGAGTCCAATTTATTGGTGTACATTTAAAAAAAATTGACTTGATTTAAAAATTTACCCTGTATTAATTTTACTCTGCTTATTTTGCAAAAATCCCTGCATTTACCAGATGTTTGACCCAAATTCTGATTCAGCTTCCTTTAAACTTCAGAAAACATCTTAAACATTCCCCAAACTTCGAGAAAGGGACTCTCATTTATGGCCAACTTTTCATATTCGTTTTTGTAATTCGGACCCGTCCATTTCTTCCTTTTTAAGATCTAATTTGCCGTTGAAAAATCTAAAAATCAAAGAATTAGGCACGAGAGGGAATCGAACCCTCGATCTTCTGTTTACGAGACAGACGCCTTAGCCACTTGGCCACCGCGCCCTTGGTGTTCATGATACCAATGGTTGATTTTGAACACCCCATCTTTAGTGTAGACATATCCTTTAATGATTCGACATAGTAATTGATGGTACATTTACCCTTGTTACTGCTTTGTTAGTGCGCCTATATCGTCACTTTGCTCCTGGGGCATAGCTTGTGACAATCGTTTCATCAGAGCTGCAGTATTCATATTGAGTGCTGATTACAAGAGCAGAATCAATTTATTCATAAAGGTTACCATGTATTATAAAATTTCTTCTGTGGTCTAGTAGTTGGATAGCAAGCGTTATGATAAAATAGTACGGGTTCTAATCCAACTCTAGCTTATTTTATTAGATTTTCAAGTAAGAGGGAAAACAATCCGGAGCACAAGTGATAGCCAGAAACTCCTCGAGTCGTGAGCCTTTTTTGGAGCCATCAGTTTTATCCAGAAACCTGCTATTTTTCAATGGAAGAGTGTTACATCTAACGGTGGAGGATTTCGTCTTCCAACTATAATACAAGGGTCAAAATGAAAAATGCTTGGATTGCGGTAAAAGGTAACTGTCTGTCTTGTTAAAAGTTTAAATAGTATACTTTCTACTATCTACAACTTACAGAAAACGATTACCATGGTTACGGAGGTATGACAAATCTTGTCAAAGGTCGTCACCATGGTTATACAAAGCGCCCCCAAAAAACCTAATCCTAAAACAAAGGGTTAATTTGTCGAAATTTTGTGCTCCATGAGTATAATATTTATTTTACTATAAAATTAAATGACACCTTAATGGAATTTTTCCAGTCATGCCTCATTGAACACCATTGCTTTGAAAATAGCATGTCAACCATCAGTAATTGTCATTATTGCCATATTGCACCTTGTCCTAACTCATTATACCTTGATGTTACTCACTGGCAACTTGACTTAAAGAGACGCTGGCACATTTGAAAAATAGTGCGCCCTCAAGATTTTTCAAAATCGATATTTTGCATGGTTGGAAAGATTTTTTTTATACATTAGCCCTCACCTGAAATGATTAAGACCAAATCAGAGTCCTTATGGGTAAACTGGACGATTTTATAATTAATGTCGCAGACGACGGAAATGGCGGTTAACACAATAAAACGGCACGCGTACGCATGTTTCCCACGGCTCGCACCCTGTTTGACCGGTCTGTGACCTTTGTGGTTTTAATATCAATGATTACGAGTCTATGATATTCATGTAATGTACACATTGTTGATTAAAGTTATGGAAAAGTTAAAAGTTAGCCTACAAATTACGTGGATGTCTTTAAAGGCTGACTAAGAGATTTTGAAATATAATATTTTTGTGTAGGAATTAAAAATAGCCATCTAGAACTAAAGATAATCACCTAAAACGCCTAATTCCAAAGTTAGAGATTAATCGGATTTTTCGTTTTCATGCAGTAAACAATTATGCACAGTATAACAGTGCCATAGGATACCGTGTATAACGAAAATTCCGGATCCTGAATTTTATAGCAATATAAGATTATTAGATTTCGATTTGAGCTTAGTTATTTCACACAGTGATTAGTATATGGACAGGCATTATGTTTATGCAAAAAACACAATTTGTTTGAAAATCGAGTGCGCCCTCATCGGAGATCTCTGAGTCAGCCTTTAACTTCTTATTAACGTCCCTATCTGTTTTTTAGGATGCTATTTTAATTTGTATGTGTAAAATGTATCTCTATTCTTCCAATGGCCTAGACTATCATTTGATAGCAAATTGAAGAAATTCATATTTTGTGAAAATGTGCCAGTGCCGCTTAACTCGCCACACCTTGTCGTAACTCAATGTCACCTGTCGCAACTCGCCGCCGCCTTGTTGCAATTGCAACCCACTGCCACTTTTTGTACTAGCCACCACCTCCTAACTCGCTGCACATTAATGGATCACAACTCGCCCATTTTACAACTCGCTATTTATTTTGATATGAATGGAAGCAACTCGCAAATATCAGGAATTCGCAACTCGAATGTGACAAGTCACAAATTTGAACTCGAAAAATTCAACTCGCAAACTCGCATTCAGGAACTCGCAACTCGTACTCGCAATTCTTAACTCGCAGATTATCCAAACCCATATACCATTGGCTTCCGCACACACACCCACGATCACCTTTTTTGGCTCCACGGTTAACTGCGTATTAACAGCAATTACTATGGAAGTTCACAAAAGGTCACTTTTCTTTGTACATGTAGCACAGAACCGTCCTGTATTATTATTATAAGTATTTTATGGCTTGGAATTTTCACAGACAGGAATAAAAAATACTTGCGTCGTCTTTGACAACTAAATTTGTTCTGAAACCCAGTGTGGTTTAAGTTAAAATAACTTAAAATGGCTGTCTTCTCTGGGCGCAAGTGTATTGGATATTCAGCAAGTGTATTAGCTGCAATTTCAGCAATGCTGTGGTATATAACTCTCTACAAACACGTCTATATGGGGTGTGGCGAATAGTGACTGTTAGTTTGCAGTATCACATATGTTCTTTTTGTTTTGTTGTTTGTTTTGTTTGTTTGTTTTGTTCTTTGTATATAAACTCAAACTCTTTCCATTGGGTCAAAGCTGTAAAACTTATCATATGCTCGTTTTATTCTTTAATAATTTAACGTTTTCTATTATGGTTTCATAATGCGTTATAATGGAATGCGACGGGTGCGGGTGGGTATGTATTTCCCCGTGTATTTCCCGATGTTTTGTCAAGAGGGTAAGTGTAATTTACATTCTACCTTCTGGGACCTTCTGTATTGGAGTAGGTATGGGGTGAGTTCACTTGAGTTTGTTGCGTTTGTTATGTAGTTACATGTTATGTAGTTACATTTGAAACATATAAAGAAGCCGTACTGCACAACTTATACAAAAAATATGTGCTATTGCCCTAAACTGTGGCATATAAAACCTTAGTAGACCACGGCTTGAATACTGCGCTTCAATATGGGACCCCTACCACCAAAATTATATTTCTCAGCTGGAGGGAGTCCAGCGTCGCTCTGCCAGATTTGTCTTGAAAAATAACGCGAGAAAGGCCAGTGTCACTGAAATGCTCTCAAAACTAGAATGGGAGCCACTAGAACACAGGAGGGCAATCCAAAGACTGACCTTGATATACAAGTCCGTCAATAAGCTTGTGGCTTTAAACACTGATTCCTACTTATTTACTTCGAGAGGGGTCTCGACCAGGAAGGGCCACGTAGCGTTTAATAAAATTTCTGCTGATAAGGATTGCTATAAGTTTTCGCTCTTCCTGAGAACTTTTGCTGAATGGAACTGTTTGCCGTCAGATGTTAAGGACGCCCCCACTTTAGAATGTTTCAAAACCAGGATCCAAAATGTCAATATAAGTGAAGTCATCAATAAGGCTCACTACAAAGTATAACACGTCTGTCAGTCGCTGCAGCGCACTGCATGTTACATCCCATAATATCGAGAGCTGGAACTTTACTCCGGGAGATTATGCAGTATATCACCAGAACCAGAACCAGAACAAGAACCCTTACTAGTATTATTTCTGAGCTGTGTGAACATCCCTTCTGCAGGAATAGCAGACCCACTTAACTTGACATTTTTGATAGCTACAGAGTATTGAAAGGGAACTGCATTCTATACCACAGGGGTTGAACGGAATGTGACAATGGCCTGTTTCTTTGGGAGCTTTAATTGATTGCTTTCTTGCCAGAGGTCATTTCTTTACACAAATCCCAAAATGCAGGATGGTAATAACCCACTACCTTGGTACTTGGAATCAAATGTTTATATCTAGGCCTAGGTATGAACTAAGGTGGTTGGAATGCCCCTGAGGAATACCACAAGCCTGGGTTCACAAGCGCTTTTCAAATTAATGTAAAAGCTAGAAAAGCAGCACAGCTAACATTGTTTTTGTCAGAAAGTGCTCAAATATTGCATTACCTCAAGGTGCAATTTTCCATTCACAGTGCAGTATATGTGATTGAGTTTGCTAATTGTGGTTGTCATACAAGATTCAAGGGTCACATGCCTAACCACAACTTAGTCATACAACTTAAGATACAACAAACATAATTCTGAAACTGAGTGGCCCGATGTAGCTGAAGCCAATCTTGTTATCCTGAGTGATGACCCGCCACATATCCCTTTGCATACTCTGCAATAGTTCTACTCTGCAACAATCAAGGATAATACTGGCACATCCAACAGGCGAAGTTATTCCTGATGTAGAAGGGATGTTCACACAGCTCAGAAATAATATTAATAATGGTTTAGGTCAACAGCTATTTTTGTATAAGTTGTGCAGTATAAGCTAGTATAGCATTTTTATCTGTTAAGTTCAAATGCATTTAACTGACAAACACAACAAACGTGATTTTGGGACCAGCTCAGGACCAGCTCAAGACAGCTAAGTGAACTCACCACATACCTACTCCAAAACAGAAGGTCTCAGAAGGTAGAAGGTCATCCAGTACTAGTAACAAAACTTTTTAAACAGAAGGGTCATTGGACGGCAAGTGTAATTTACATTCTACCTTCTACCTTCTGGGACCTTCTGAAATTAACAAGTAAAGAAGCTGTATTGCACAACTTATACAAAATATGTGCTATATATGATAACATATAAACAATTTTCGTCACGATATCATTTTTACGGGGAAACGGGGAAAAAACCAATGACGACTTTTAAATTTGGGGATTTCTTGGCCGTCAACCGTAGATGGCTTTTGTCAATTGTAGATTCGCTGTAGTGAAATACCCGTTGAGAAAAGACTCATAATGTAAAAACGCATCTTTTTATTTGCTAGAATTCTAAACACAATTAAGATGTAAGTTCAGGTGTACAATATACGTCATCTGCTCACTTACGGAAGAGCGCATGCGCTTGCAATGTATTTGGAAGTCGCGAATCCATAAGTTGCAAATTTATGCCTAACCTTAATTTTGTCCTCCACTCCATTTAGGGCGGATAACACAGAATGCTAGTGAAATATGAGTGAAGTATGCATGTGGAAGCTGTTAAAATTGAAGGAAGCATGCTCGTTCTGCCTTTAGCACAGATTTAGAAGCATACTGACCCATCTAACACACTTATTTCTGAATATGAATTCGGAAACCCTTCACGGAATAAAGCACAGGTTTATGCCGTTAAAGTATTAATTGCAGAGTGATGAGTTTGTGCTAGGTGGAATGTGATTGTAATGTCATTGTACGAACAAACACTGAAGGGGTTTTTCCTGGTTTTGCCTTAAATATTGTAATATTGGAATTGTTTTCAAACAATAGGATATGACTGCAGGATAAGATATTTGATATCTAAATAGGAATTTGTACGACAGTTCCTTAAAAAGAATTTTCTACAAGTGCTATCTACTGGATTGTAAAATTATCTTATGAATAAGTAATCTATCGCCACGGTTTGCAAATATTGAAGTAAATCGCTTGCCACATGAAGGGAAAAAGTTAACTTCAAAACAGGCATATCAATAGAATTCTTTATGTTTTGTGCAGTTTGTTTTTCCTTTGTAAAGATATTAGATTTTAAATATCAGATTTCCTGAAAGGATACAATTTTCACTTATTTATTATAGCATTTGAAATTTGTATGTGTTTCTGTTAATTAGCCTAGAGCGACGTTCAAAATATCCCTTATTATATTGCAGGTATATTAGCAGTCGTAACGTCTGCAGCTACTGTCATTGGATTTCACATAATAACGCTTCGCTGTTCGAATTATGCAAGTACATCTCATCTATTGTTGCTCTACTTCTTTGGTAATCTGCTCTTAAAGCTAAGCGCGAATAGACACAAAACATTGCTGCAACAAACGAAGGATATTTATAAAGCGCAAGAAACGTTCCTCCTAGCAAGGTTAAGAAAGCACGGCAACACCGAATATGGTAGAAGGTTCAAATTCAATGAGATTTCGAGTTCATCGGAATACCGTTCACGACATCCACTGACGCAATATAAGGACCTTGAGGATTACATTGAAAGAGAAGCAAACGGTGAATCAGGCGCATTACTCGCGGAAAAACCTGTGCAGTTTGGACTAACATCAGGTACAACTGGAAAGCCAAAACTGATACCGAGATCAATGGAACAGAAAACATACTTTTCGTCAGGTGGTTTTGCCGTTACAAAGTATGCTCTGTTTCAAATGGAACGGTCCATGGGGCTTGATACTACTTTACAGAAATGGTGTAATATTTACGTTGATCCACGTGTCACATTCTCCAAGGCCGGTATTATGATGTCGTCAGTGTCCAAAAATCATGAAAGTGATGTGAAAATATCTACAATACTAACAGGTACCCCAGCTTCGGGATTCAAAATAACAGGTGAAAGATCTGCTTATTATGTGCACGCACTTTTTGCACTGAGAGACCGGAATATGGGAGTGATACAAGGTTACATTTCGTCAGTGGTTTATGGCTTTCTCAGGCTAATTGAATTAGAATGGGAGAATCTTGTTGACGATATTGAGCGGGGAACACTTAATCAGGAACTAGATCTTCCTCTGAGTATTCGTGAAGATTTGGAAAACAAGCTTGTACCGGACGAAGAACGAGCATCTGAATTAAAACAGGAGTTTCAACATGGTTTTCAAGGCATTGTAAAAAGAGTGTGGCCATTCATGTCATGTGTCATGGCAGTGACTTCAGGATCATTTGCAGTGTATGCACACATTCTTAGAGAGACGTATTGCAAAGGTAAGCAAAAAGTATAAAGCGTAACAATTTTTTAGTCACCATGGTGACATGTCCAAACTGTCTACGTGGTCCATGCCACTGAAGATTGCCCCGGAAGATTGCCAGTGAACTTCTACAAAGGTAAACTTCTACCAGATCCCAATGCCCAAATTTGACGCAATTTGGTGTGGATAGTGGATCCATGCACTGTGTCATCATGATTTGTGCATATTAATGAGCTATTTCACTTTGACGCATTTATAACAAAGGTGAACTTCTATCAGATGCCAATGTCCAAATTTGACGCAGCTTGGTAATAATAATAATAATATTTATTTGAGTTACTCATTAAAAGCATGAGGCAAAATAGTAACTCAGGAAAGAAAAATGGGCTACACAGCCCAAACACAATGATGTGGATTTCTTTCCTGTGCAAAATAAATATTCCAAACATGCATACACAAATATAGCATAAATACATTGGCAGATGATAAGCAAGCGGATAAACATCAGTTAATAAGAAAATGCTGCTTACATAATAACTTGAATTGATATAAAGAATCAGCATTACGGATATCAACAGGGATACTTTCCCATAGTCTAGGAAAGGCAACAAATACAGAATTGAGAAAAGAATTAGTCCGTGCACGCCAGTGCAGAAATCTATTTCCATTCACACACTGCGACGAAAGAAATCCATGAAAGGGTTTGGACCCATGCCGTTGAGAAGTCGGAAGCAAAATTGCAGCCTTTGAAACTTAAACAAGTCATCAACTTTCATAAGGCCAAATTCAGACAACTATCAAGTTACGTAACACGTTGACCATGATCAGACCAAGAAGACCTTTTTTCGGTACATTAGCACACGAGTTATTTTCCTTTGAAATTTCTCCACGTCTTTGAATAAAGGAACTATTAAATGGAGCCATTTGTGAATGTGTAGGTGAATAGTGGTACATGCAGCTAATATCCATGCACTATGTCATCATTATTTATACATATGTTTGAGCTCATTTCCACATTTGGCCCCCGCCAGGGTGATCTTGCAAGTATTTTGTGGTATATAAAAAATTGTTGGTATCACAGTACTCCATACAATCAACTTTGTAATACTTTTAGTCCGAACGGACAGAAATTACAAATTGCTAATTTCTTGCAGAGCCAACCGAATGTGACTTAGACAAGCGATTCAAATTATATAAGAATCTGAACTTTTTAAAAAAATGCAAGTCGAAATGCCTCTTTAAAGACATAATTCATGTTTATTCAAACAAATGCCATCAATACATCTTCTCCAAAGTTATATTTGCATGGTTAAATTTTACTGTGTTATTAAATTCTTCAAAGTGTGCCACTCTTCGTTTTTGAAGGCTTACCGCTGTACTCTGCACTCTACATGACGAGCGAAGGTATACTCGCAATAAGTTTATGGCCAGATGAGACAAAGCATCGGAACCAATATGTCTTTCTCCCAGATGGAGCTTACTTCGAGTTCATACCCGTTGACCATAGGTACACTGCAAGAAGTATTTATTTTAAAAAAAAGTTCTTTGAATATTTAAAGATGATAAACTATTTCTTGTTAGTCTACCCTTCAAAATCTACTGTCAGAGGTTTTGTTGTAGTAACGTTCCCTGTAAGTGACTTTCCTTAAATTAGCATAGTTTTCATACAAGACGATTTGTGTAGAAGTATCGGGATCCAAGTACTTTTCCATGCACTGTTTACAAAACGGCCATGGAAATTCCGTTGACCAAATTTACAACAGTTCCGTTATCCCATGATTTAAGCAGCATTAATGTATTTGGAAGGTTATGTCAGTGCTACATTAATATTTCCATTTTAAATACATGTACTGTCGGCCGTACTGCGAAGGTTGTCAATAGATGGGAATGTCGACAAAATAAATCTTGAAAGAAGAGATGCAAATGTTTTAATATTCATTTTAGTTTCTGCACTGTTAAAAGGGATTGTAAAAACGTCGTTTTAACTGGCAGCTGGGACTCACAACAGTTAAAACGAGTTTTTAAAAGATTGTAAAAACGTCGTTTTAACTGGCAGCTGGGACTCACAACAGTTAAACGACTTTTTTGAACAGTGATTTGCACGTTGCAAGTTCCAAATGCCAGTTAAAACAAGGTTTGTTTTCACAGTCATTTTAACGGTGGTGGTGATAATATAATTTGTTGCTTTGAGGCAATACTCCCAATTAAGAGCAAATTAGTACCTACCAAAGTACAAAATGGATGATGATTAAAATGTTAAAAGTAAAAACTGGTCATCCACTTTTTTCCGATCGCATGTGTAGATAATATCTTCCAGACCTTAAATGCACGAAGGTAAATAATTCACGCAGATGGCAAAATGATTTATTGACTCTTGTTTACACTTTTCCCAAGACGCAATATTCCGATCTAGATGAGTCAATCTTAAATAATTATACTGCTAATTTCAATCCCAAATCACACATATTGCGTGACATGTCGAATTGCCAGTATGATAAGAAGTTTATATGAAAGTCTTGGCATGGTGTCCAAAAGCTGCTACACTAAAGGTCAGTAAATCATATATTACATTTAAATGTTCATTAAAAGTGAACACCCTTGTCTGCCAAAGCTGAGTAAAAGTTTACGCAAAGCAGAGTTTATTTTACTCGGCCTCTTACGAAAACGTTTACATAGCAGTGTTTCCTTTCAATCTACATTGAATAACTTTTGGCATAGACAGCAGGAATGTAGTCCCGTAATCTAGCCTCGATTCGCTTTTATTAAAACGCGTGATATACGTTTTTCCATGATTACAGCAATGAAGAGCAACCGACTACATCACTACTGAATGAATTAGAGATCGGACAATCTTACGAACTGGTAATCACAAATATGGACGGACTTTATCGATATCGGATTGGTGATGTCATTAAGTTGTTCGATTTTTCTCCACTCAAAGTCCAATTGTCGAGTTCCAATATAGGTAAAATATCACTTCATTTAACGGGTAAAAACTTAAAGATCAATGTAAATAAGTAAAGAAATTCATTTTTGTAGCAATAACAGAACGATGTCATATTCCATGAACTTTACGCCATATGATGGTTTCTTATTTCAGGATTGGTGAAATACTGAACATAAGAGGAGAGAAAACGTCTGAAGATTGCATAGTCGGTGCACTTTCTAGCACACTGAAGAACTGGGGCAATTTCGAATTAACAGATTATGCATGTGCAGAAAATATCATCGTTGACTCCGACTTGCCGTACCTCCCCCCGACCCACCAGAATGTCCATTAGCGGACGCCAGGGGTGGTGAAGCTCGAGGGGAAATTTAAAAAGACACGTTATTAGACATTTTTCTTGATATTGTTACGTAAGGAGAGATTACTGTTACATAATTTATTACGTCACATTGTCAATTTACTCAAATTCGCCTGAAATTCAACTTGAATTGGCATCATCCAGGTTCGGGTACTTGCGCTCAGCGAGTAAACTGCGCATACTTTGCAAGAGTTTGTGCAGTTCCCGCACTTTGCCAGAATGGATGGATGCACCGTCTCCATGAAGAAAAATGGATTAGGCACTTTGCGAAAGACGGTCATCCTTTAACCTCTGTATATACCCGTTTAAAACTAAACCAGTAATTTGTAATTTGTCGGTTGAACATCTCTTCAGATTACATTATCCATCAGCATATTGTGATCATACCAGGAATCATGATAATACTGCCCGGGATAAAGTCAAACCCGAGGTCCAGAAATAGCTGAAGGCTGAAAAAAGACATTTACTAAATCTGTTGTTGAACTTCTTCTGAACACTCTTAACAATATATACGGTGTAAGGGGGACCATGGTTGTCAAATGGGATAAAATTTTGCACAGATTCGTGTCCGGGGTAAAATTTTGCACAGATTGGTATCCGGGGTAAAATTTTGCACAGATTCGTGTCCGGGGTAAAATTTGTCACAGATTGGTGTCCGGGGTAAAATTTTGCACAGATTCGTGTCCGGGGTAATATTTTGCACAGATTCGTGTCCGGGGTAAAATTTTGCACAGATTCGTGTCCGGGGTAAAATTTGTCACAGATTGGTGTCCGGGGTAAAATTTTGCACAGATTGGTATCCGGGGTAAAATTTTGCACTGATTGGTGTCCGGGGTAATATTTTGCACAGATTCGTGTCCGGGGTAAAATTTTGCACAGATTCGTGTCCGGGGTAATATTTTGCACAGATTCGTGTCCGGGGTAAAATTTTGCACAGATTCGTGTCCGGGGTAATATTTTGCACAGATTCGTGTCCGGGGTAAAATTTTGCACAGATTCGTGTCCGGGGTAATATTTTGCACAGATTCGTGTCCGGGGTAATATTTTGCACAGATTCGTGGCCGGGGTAAAAATTTTTTGCACCAGAGTGTGTCACAGCTAGACAATATTGTGTAATTTTGACACCATCGGTTTGCAAAATTTACCCCATTTGACAACCATGTTCCCCATTATAACTATTTTTAAGAGTGAACCAAGATGAGACCGCCAAGTTACCCGAAAAATGCGAGGCAGATCTAACATGGAAGTCCCTGATTTTTTCCTTACCAAGGTGTGTTGAAATTTGCCATCAGACCTCAAAGAGGTTCAATATAGGATAGAGAGGCAAACCGTTAACACGTCATCTTTCGAAATATCATCGTCTTCGCATTTTTGTTTGTTGGCCGACCACAAAGAAACTATAGTCACCAACATAAAACAATGGCTGCCTCCTCTTCTTCCACATACTTGGGTGCCGCTTTGCAATATACACGAATCGGTAGTGGGGGGGGATACAAATTGATGTATGTGTTAGAGGTGGCCAGGTTTAATAATAGTGCCCTTATGCATTGTGCTCAGATACTCTTTTTTCTCATAAGTCAATGCGCAGCTTATGTGAAAATGATATTCTTGAGGCGGTTATTTTACATCAAGACTACTGACGTGTCATTTCATTCATTGTTGTTTGGGCATGGGGTAGGGACAAAATTTAAACAACCCAATAGCACCCAACACCAACAACTGATATTTGCCGTTTTGTATCCAATTGACATTTAATGTGTGTATACAGCACCCAAACTAATAATATTCCGTGCAATATTCAAAATGTCAAGCGCCCAGCACGGACGAAACTGGTTTTGAATGGGCTTCACCCCCTTGTCAGTACCTATATCGACACCCTCGGAGGGTGACCCTCCCATCGTTCACCAACTTAAAAAGATGGGTAAAAGACTCCAAGACATGTGTCTTCTATGCAAATGTAAAGGTACTTGTTAATATTATCAATAAATTGCCAACAGAGGTTAGAGAATACTTAGGCTGCACCCAGATTTTGGGGCCGCCAGCTATAGCTGGCAGGACCACTTAGCAATCCGTTGTGACGTTGTGTATGTGGGTGTATGGTGGATGTGTGTGTGGATGTGTGTGTGGAGTGTGTGTGGATGTGTGGGTCACAAATTGGTAAGTTTTTTTTTGTAAAATTGACTTCAATTGAAAAGTTTAACTTCAATTGGAACCAAACTTCTGTCATAGGTGCCACAATGGGACATACGTCATATGTGATGAGATAAAGTAGGTTGAAGGTCAAAAGGCATGTTGAGTGGTCACTTGAAAAATGGCATAAAAAAATGTAAAATTCATCTAAATTGCAAACTTGGAGTTCAATTGGACCCAAACTTTTGTCATAGGTTGAAACTATGCCGATCACTCATATGTTGATGAGACAAAAGGGTCACGTGCCAGGGTCAACGGTATGGGGCGGCCCACACAGCTAGTATTCTTTGAATATAGCTAAATAGCGCGAAAGCCGAGCGAGAACCGCGACATTATAGTTATATCTGTGAGTGGCACATAAACATATTCATATTTGCCCACAGCCCCACACTGATATTGAAAACAACACTATCGGTACGGTAGAGGCCACAATTCCTCTAATATAATTTCACATCCCAAAAAACGGATATTGTCTTATTCTGGCCCAAAAGTCGGCCAAAATCTTTTGTAGATGAGAAACAAAGTTATTCTATTTGGGATGTCTGTGCCATTTGAATAACAATACGCTCTTTTGTAACCGACATAACCGACGCGGTCTAAATGTACGTTGATTGATGCTAGTGCAAGAAAGTTGTTTTTTACCTAAAAAAATTGCAACAGAAACAATTTCTGTGTTATCATATTTCTAAATTGATTCTCAGTATCAAGGTGTTTTCTCGTCTTTTCCAGATTTTTCAGTCAAATTCCAGGTAATTTCTATGTCTTTCTCGATAGTTGATTTGGACGAAAATTTTTTATAGCAATCATCCCCCAAAAAAAACAGACTTAAGTGGTAAATTCCGGGTGTTTTCCTGGTATGGAAAGCATCTTTTAATCTTTTTCACCCAAATTTTCCTTGGGCCTAAGTCGAAAACCCTGGCATTGTATTTTAAAACCGGTATGTGGGCGATGTTCTATAATAGATTTACCGCTGTGATATTTTTAACCACTTCAAGTAGTCTACGCGAATATATAGCTCAGTAAATTGTTCTATTCCGTAGTAAGACTACCTGTAGTGGTAAAAACATCACAGCAGTAAAGCTATTATAGAACAGCGCCACTGTAGGCAGCAGTCATTGTTTAAAAAAAATAACGAAACCATTCAACATGTAGTTGTCAACATAATTTGGGCTTATAGGCCGATCAAGTTGCCAATTGGGCTGTTTTGCCTGAACCACCCGGACGCGATTTTTTTCCCTTTCGTACACTAGCTGAGTAATAAAGAGGTTTTTTCTTAAAATTTAATTAAAAAATTAATGAGATGATATTAGTCACAATGAAATACAAGAACAAAACAAAACAATGCAGGTTTACTCGCCTACTGTACGAAAAATACCGCGTCCAAAGATGTTAAAAGTGGACGTCATCAGAGACTGACGTTATTTGCTGGTATCAAAGATGCGAGTCATACTACCCCACTATGTCATATTTGTTGAAATTCATGGATTGGCAGCGACCTAAAAAACACAGAGAGGATCAAGCAAAACAGGTAAATAAAAAGGTTTCTGTCGTTTAAACAGTAGTTAGAGCCAACAGAATAAACAGCTCGTCCAGTCAATTTCTAAATGAAACGATCTAAAAGGCCTTTAGGCAAACCGGTAAAAAAGCCACCCACCTTCCATCTGGCGTGTTTTAGGCACACATTGTGAAAGGATATTGCCAGAGGGTTGTCTTTGACTGTGAAAGGATCTACCTAGCGGCCGTAGCGGAGAGTGCTGCTCACCATGTAGCCCCAAATGTCCCTGTCCGTCATTAAGTTGGGGTTGGGGTCAGATGGATCCTGCTGAATGTCTTGAGTAATAACATTCAATGTAGGATAGGGGCTTGTGACGACCCCCCCTATTTGGGATGGTAACGCCCAAGCAGTGACGTCCGATCCCACGATGACATTGATCAGCAAATCGTGGCGGCGATGGGCGACAGAGGGTGACATTGGAGGGATATCTCCATATATCAGTGCCTTGCCCTTTGTGCTCACACCAGGATACGTTTTGTACTTGCATAAGGAGCCTGGTATAGGTGACATCCAGTCTATCCTGAACGCTTTCATCATTGTCCAGGTCTCAGATCCATATAATATGATACTCTCTACACAGGCTCTAAAGAAGGCCAGCTTGGTTGATTTAGGGATACCAATTTGCTATAGTGGTGCAGTTTAGTGAAAACACATTCCGAGCTTGTCCTTTGCGTGACAGGAATTCTTTCTTGCTGTTGACAACATAGAACCCTACGTACTTGAAGTCCCTGACCTCTCTGAGTTGGATACCTTCTGTAGTGCAGATGGTTGATGATTCTCTTCTTCATTGACAGTCATGTATTCTGTCTTCTTGGCTTTCAGATGTAGGCCAACTGTGTCTGAAAGCATTCTAAGTAGTGATAGTAGATCTTGTGCATCACATATCAGTCCGCTGTTAGAGCTAGATCGTCTGCGTAGTCACGATCTGTGAGATGCTGACTTTGGCGACGTCTAAAACGCTTGGGTTTAATGGTGAGTCCCTTGTCGTTCATGATGTGAAGACTCTGTCCTGAGGATGTAATCAACCGCGATTACAAAGAGATAGGGAGCAAGAGTATCTCCTTGGAGGACTCCAGTAGTTGTTAGGAACTCTTTTAATTGGCCCATCCTTGTCTGCACAAGCTATATGGGTTATTATACATAATGGCAATTGCATTGACACTGTCAGAAACCTTGGAGATGTCTACAAACACAATTGAGGCTTTTCTCTTTGGAATTCTCAACTCTTCCATTATCCTTCTGGGGTAGTGTTGATCTGTCTTTGCGAAAACCATTCTGGTTCAAGTCTGAGAATGGGTTCTATGTGAGGAATGATTCTGTTGAGCAGCATTGATTGAGTTGTAGATCTTAGAGAAAGACCAGTGCTGACAGCGTGATTCCTCTGTAGTTTTGGGATAGTTGGAGGTAGCTTTTCTTTGGTAGAGGAGTGATGCACGAAGTGAAAACGGCAGCTGGTTTGTTTCCCATCTAATAGGCGTTCTAAGAAAATTTTAACAGTTGATCATGGAATAGTTGGTTCTTCTAGATTTCTGCGGGGTTGATGTCGGGACCAGGTGTCTTAGTGTTGTTCAGTTTCTTCAGTCATCTCTGAAGCTCCTCTATAGTGAAATGTCCAGTCTGGATGGGAAGGGTGTCTGCTATCTTGTGATAGGTTCATCAAGATTGGTGTTTTTCTGAACAGGTTTGCCAGGTAGAAAATTGAAGTGCTGAAACCATGTGTCAAGGTGCTCTTCAGTTGTTTCACCTTTGATTCTTATGTGGGTAGCCTTTTTTTGTCAGTCAGCTCCCTCAGGGCCTTCTAGGCAGCAGCATGCTTGTTTTCAAGATATAGGGTGTCAAGTGCTTCAGCTTTGGACTTAACATGTTCCTCAAGCTCCATGGTGTAGGCATCATCAAGTGTAGCCTTAACGGCATTAAGGTTTTGCTTGGAACTTCTAGTGGATTTAGTATGGTGCTTTTAGGCTGCAGACTTGAGTTCTTCTCTGGATTTGCTGACTTTGTCGTTTGAGGCAAAGGCAGTAGTCTTCTTTCTTCTAGGTAGCATCTCCAGTGCAATTTCTTTGTTGGCTGCAGTGAGAGCATCGTATACTATGCCGGATTTCTTTTCTTCAAGCTCGTCAACAAGAGTGTTGAACCTGTTAAAACATGTTATGTACTGCTAAAGTATATTGCTCACAAGGCTTTGTATCCCCCACTACCTTCCTCAAGTCAATTGTTTTCATGGGATCTTTGGGAGGGAGTTTACTCTGACGATAACTTACAAGAGACAATTCTATGATCAGACTCAACAGCTCCAAACGTGCTGTAGGCTCTTGAGTTCATAATGATATTAATCCACTTCTTTTTGACCAGAATGTAATCCAGCTGCACAAGTTCTCCAGTTGGGTGACGGTGTTCTTGTGTAAGCGGCATGCGGCAGCAAGGTTAAATTGTTCATTTACTCATTCACGTACATTCCGTTTCTGTTGGACTCGTTGTTGTAAGTGAACAGCGCGTCTTCAGTCCCAAGCTCAGCATTGTGCAGGCTGTACAGAATATGGGCTGGAACTGTTACTGGTAGCGACGGATAGTTAATGGTAAAAGTGAGAGACAATTTCATGTTAATGGTCCTTGTGAGGGCTTTAGCAGCAAATGACTGTTATTTCTGGATTACCCATCTTCAAGCTTCAGTTTCAGGGTGCGCTCGTTGCATTTTATGTGATTGATACATGACTTGAGAGCTTTTCGTATAAAACCCACACCTCCAGTATGCATTTTCTTATTATTCCCCAATTTATTCCAGGCAAGTCTGTATGCAGATGACGTCACTGGCATACAGTTGGGCTTCATGTACATTCTTCTCTCTTGCTTTGTTGTTGATAGTGTTCTGGTTTAAAGTAAGTGATGAAAAAAGTAGTTTTAACACCGCTAACAAAGTTGCCCATTCTGCTTCCTCTGGTAGAATATTAGGGTTGGACCGTCCAATATGCTTTAGGACTAACCCATCTCCGTATTGGTAGACACCAATATTGACTCAAGAGAAACATACTTTGAATCAGGCCAGGGTTGGTAAAGTTTTTAACGGACAAGTGCACATAGGGGAACATAGGATGTAGAACAGGTAAACATAATTTTGTTTGGCCTTCTAAAAATCCCAATATTGTGATATGAATAAATGTATCAAGTGTTTAACGGCACCTGCAATATACTGATTTGAAATAATTATAATTATCATCATCATGCTGTTTTCTCATTATCCAGTTGGATGAAGCACTGTGCAACACAGCAGCAGCCTACAAATTTCTTCGCAACAAATGGGCATAGGTAGTCTGAGATTTGTCTCGTTCGTCCTGGCTCCTTCAAAGCATTACGGGATTTTATACTTAACAATTCAACGACGTCATGCAATCAGTTTTAAAAGATTCCAGGAAATTACGAAAAACAGAATGGGTGGAATTGTTTTTTATCACGTGCGAAAACTAGCTAAAAGCTTGTGACATTGTCACGCGTCACTGATATGAATAGACATGAAAGGCTGGTCCACCACAGATTAAATAATGAAGTAAACATATGCTGTTTCTTCAAACACCTGCGAACTGCGCAGTCATGTTCAAAACGGAAAGGCTGGAATAATAGCTTATGTAGTGGAACTTGATCATACATGCTATGGACGAAAGGTCTTAAGACCGTTTGGACTTTTTAAACTCCGTCTTGCATTTCAACGATATTAATATGAACATAATATAAGGATTATATTTACCCAACTATTTTTAATCAACACTGTACAACTTTTTAGAGTGTAGAATAATAGCCATGGGGCAGGGAAACTGTATCGTTGAAACATTTCGTCCGTACGTTCAAAAAGGGATCCCGATGTGCCTTTAAATGATTGGGTTTATGTTAAACTGGAATCCAACACTGAATCAAAAAATTGAACCATGGTGCCAATAATTCTAAAGCATTTTTATGATATATTTATAAAAATGAATTATGACGTAATAAAAATTACTAAATAATAAAGTTAATTGCAAAACGCAATAAACTGATTTAACACCAGGAAATGATTTCTGATCCCTTTTGGGTAGCTTGGTTACCGATTGTATGGGGACCAATCGTTCTTCGCCCTTTTGTCTTCCACAACTAATCAGGGTGTTGTATTTCCGGTGAAGCTGCCCGGCTTTCCTGGAATGGTCACTTCGCTATTTGCCACCGGGGAGTTTAGTCGCCCTTCTGAGTTTGTTGACAATTTTCCCTCCCTCCCCCACCCCACCCCCAGCCGTGTGGTAGACCAGCAGAAGGTCTCTTAATTACCTCAATTTAGGTATTAATGGTTTGTCAGTGTCTTTGCTTAAGCTCTTTTAACTTAATGGACTTTTGTAATTTGTAATTATTATTTTGAGAGGTTGTTTTATCTTACGAGTCTGATGAATCCTTGTTTTGTGCAGGAAATTTAAGAAATTGGGTCATTTGATAGATCTGAACCTTCTCTAAATTGAACTTGTAGCATGTATATATAATAAATGAAATTGGATGGTAATTTAAGTTAGGCTAGTGGATAGGTCAGTTCCTTTAGCAAATTGCGCATTTGCTTGAACTAGTTGTAAATCTGTATGTATTCCATACATACAGATTTAATTGGGACTTCAAGTGTAAAGTTAGGCTTTATTATTGCATCGGTACCTTCTTTGGCAAATTGCTGGGGAGAGGGAACCACAGCGGCTTAGTATTCTTTGTCGCAGTGTGCATTAGGATTATAATAGGAACTTCGAATGTGAAGTTAGGCCAGTTCATTCCGCGGTACCTTCTTTGGCAAATTGCTGAGGAGTGGGAACCTCAGTGGTTTAGTATATTACTGGTCGCTGAGTGCTTTTGGAATTGGAAAGAAACTGGAATTTGGATACATAAATATTTGGAATACCTTGATTTGGAATTGGAAATAAATAGGGGACTAACTCCTGGCAAATATGCGCCACATTCATTTCGCATTGCTTTCTGTGTTTTCATTTCATAAACTACTATTATAGCATTTTAGCATTATTACTGTTCTTGCTCTTAAAGGTGCAACGAGAGATTTTGGGCCACCCATACACTGTATCGTATGTAGTGATTTCATATAGTTAAGTCCTCCAATAGATTTCTTATCTTGTTTTTGGCTACAGAAATGCCTTGAAAGTTAAAACAAAAGGCGATTTTCATTTGCTTAATTTCAATATAAAACATAGGTTGAATTTAGTATTTGCTCCTATAGAAAATAAAAAAAAATCACAATTTTTTGCACCAAAGAACTATTTCTCAACTTAATCCTCAATTTCACATGGGGGCATTTTTGATAGAAAGCTTTACATTAGTGCAAAAAACAGAATTTTCACATTTTTAGGGTCATGTGAAATCTCTCGTTGCACCTTTAAACACACTAGTTCTAGTCTTCTAAGCTCGGTATAGCTAATGTGCATGTGCTTATTTCATAATACAATAGGAAATACGTTTCGCTTGCAAATATATTGCAATCTGTTTAGTATGAGTAGCTTTATGCTCAATTGAGACCGACAGAGGGGGGTTGGGGAGGTGAGATGGGTTGTTGCGAGGGTGTGTTGGGGAGGGTGTTGGAGAGGGTAACTTGTTGGGAGTGTTGGGGAGGGTGTGTTGGGGAGGTATATTGGTGAGGCGAAGTTGGGACTGTTGGTGGGGGAGCTGGGATGCAAATCTGAAGTACACTGTAAGTCACAGCATCACTGATGTTCTCGTTTTTCATGCAAATATTTTTTTTATTTGAACTTGTTGTCAAACAACAGTCTGCATTTGTATGAAAACTTATAAACGCTAAATCGAGTGTTGAGCGCCAGAAGGAGGTAACTAACTTCTTTTAATAGATAGCTAAAATATGACCATTGCATACATATATAAACAGCGGAACATTGATTGGAATACATTTTATATTGCACACATTCTTCTGGGACCCTGTATAGCAATAACGATTGTGTTTTGAATCCTTAAAGGTACTACCACCCAATTACAACATCTGGAACGTGCAGTTGCTATTCGCTCTTTGCACGGTTTCGCTATTTGCGGGGAGAGCCTCGGACTGGCAGTAATATGAATGGGAGCACTTACGTAATAGTTTGATCAGGTTAGATTCTTTCTAAACAAAGCCAATGGGCTTGCAAGAAGTGAATGCAATATACATAACAGACTAATTTATTCCAGTGTCAGTTCGAGCATGGACCTTGTAGATAGGAGGACCAACAACGCGAAAACCACCAATTACCTAATTCAATTACCCATTCATCTCGACAAAAGCTAGGCACTCGGTGTGTTTACAAGTGCATAGACCGCGACCGTCTGTGATCTATATCTCTTTGCCGCGATCGATGCAGTGACCGATGCAGTCTTTACTAAAGACAAGCTGTCCACAAAACTTTGTAATTCGCCGGATGTTGTGACTGTACCGGACTGTAGGGGTTTTTGGAAAGTGCATAGTACACTCAGTTTCCATGTTTTTTGACAAGTTGTTAACACCAAATAGAAGAGAAATTATTTCAGAAAATACCGAAACCCCCATCAAAATCCGTCATTCCTTTGTGGAGCTACGGCTGTAGAAAATAAGCTTGCATTTTGGGTGATTTTGTGACCCGTAATTGTTAAAAATCTTGTGAAAATAATATGAAAATGTTCCGATCATTTCCGACTCTTGAGGAACGGTGTTATGAAAGTTCAATGTAACAAAGTATAACTTCTGAACTAGTGCCCATACGTGTAATTCTACCTCGAAAACCCACCAAATTTAATATTTTAACTTCCGTTTATGCTGAATTTGTTTACAATTGTGGCTGTTGATAGCCGACACCATGTCGAACTGATTCCAATGTCAGTTTCATCTGAAATATGAGTGTGATAAGTCATACTTTATACCTAATTAAATTTATCAATTATAAATTAATTAACCCTCGTCTTCCGAGGGGGGGGGTGTTACCGCTCTCTTCTATTCTTTTCGCCCTACTAAAACCCCATTTTCCGGTGTCAAATGAGTTAATGTAATTGCCAATTGACATTTTATGTTCCGTTTTATGCCCCCTCCCCATCAATGGCAATCACACCCCCCTCCTTTCGGGAGGGAAATACCAACACACCTAATACGACACAGGAATATCACAGACATTTTAATTTAGTTGCAATAGATACCAGTTCCTCCTCTTTCCTTTGATACCAAAATGAGTACCAACGTACTAACATTATGTCATAATGACGTCATAATGTCTCTACATGATGGAAAATGTTTAAGTGTTACAATATTATTTTTGAACCAGTAAATTTGCAAAATATCAATGTTTCTTCCTATACAGGTCCGCAACCAGGATTTTTTTTGGGGGAGGGGCGACGTGTTTCAAAAGGGGACCCTTTTCCCAAAGGGTGGGGGGTGATTTGGCAAAAGTGGACTTTTTTACCGAAATTTTAATCTTTTTTCGACAAAATAGCATATAACCCACTGATTTTTGGCTCGCTCCGCTCGCAAAATCGATTTTTAGGGCCTTTTCGAGCCATTTTCAGGGGGTTTTAGGGACCTTTTGGAATTTGGGGGCTTGTTCCTATATGCAGTATTTTCATACTTTTTTACCGTATGACGTCATCATTGATTTTTACATATTTTGATACCAATGGAAAGAATAAACTCTAAGCTATACTGTAGGTACCAAATTTATAGGAATTGGATGTTCAATAAAGAAAGTTCAAGGGGGTGGTACCCCCTTCCGGTGTGTTGTTATAAAAAAAATGCTCAGGTAGACAAGTGTTAATAAGCAATAGTTTAAATGATGAAATGGCATGCTATTGGGACGTTTTCCATTAATTTCAGAACAAAATTTTCCCTGATCTTTCAATTTCCTCATTGCCATCATGCAATTTAACTTCATGCAATTTGAGGCGGGCTGAACTTTCCCAGTATGCCCCGAAGAGCGATGGGCAGTCGGCCCTCCTGCTGAGAAGGTAATTATCGCATAAGCCGGTAAATGGGATCATGGTGGGATTTAATAACAAAAGGCGGCAACGTGATAGGGTCTTTGAAACTAGTGTGTTGTGGGTCCTCCTATCTACTAGGTCCATGGTTCGAGGCTCTACCTGCAAATGGCGTGACTGCGTTTGTAACGAACAGAATATCACAGAAAACCGATCACTTGTAGATCACCAAGAGCTAGTCAAATCTAAATTCCCTTGGCACAGTTCAGTAGCTTTCATTCACCAAAGTATTGGGTATGATATATGATACCCAGATCACACAAGGTCAGTTCATGTCAATGCATGTACAAGTACATCCCACTGAACTGTGTCCTTGGTGGATAAGCATAGTGTAACTCATAGTGAGAGCTGTTTCAGTAGCTAAGATGTTAAAATACGCCATTAGTATAGTACCAAAAACCAAGGGCGCGGTGGCCAAGTGGCTAAGGCGTCTGTCTCGTAAACAGAAGATCGAGGGTTCGAATCCCTCTCGTGCCTATTTTTTTAACGACAAATTATATCTTAGTAACTAACAACAGGATGAAAGTTCAGAAGCAAATGATTGAAATAAGCAGAAGAGATTGGGGAAAAGGACGAGGAAACAGACAGACACACGGACGGACATATCCCGTGTTTATCAAGGGAAACCAAAATACACAAATTAGATGGTCCTTTTTATTATGCTTTTGCCAGCTGTTATTATTTCTAAAGAATATTTCCACCCAAATGCGATTCATCCATTTCAGATGGTATTTAAAATGACCCCCAGCTCTAACTAAACAGCAACAATAATGACAACAACGAGAATAACAGTACGATAATATACCACGAAGATGTAAATCCGATTAAGTAGTACCATACATCAAGAGAAACATTATGTATGCCATAACTGGGGTGTTAAAATCACAAGCGGCTAGGGGCCGAACAGGTAACCCTATACTTACCATGTAAATCGCAGTTTAGCCAACTCTGAAGTTTCCACTGCAATCTCTAAGTCCCAAAAATAGTAGATTAAAATTATACGCCAAAAGTGGGAATCGAACCCAGGACCTCTTGATTACAAGACGAGCGCCTATAGACGCACGGCACGAAACTCAAACCGGCAGAAAATCGTTTTTGTAATACTTAAATAAACACATTAACGGAATAAACCGCACACATACCATAATCGTCTTGATTGACGAGGTTACCTGGTCGGCCCCTAGCCGCTTCTGTTAAAATCCACACAACAGTGGTTTTTCCAATGATTGTGTTTGTCACGAACAGAGAATATCACAGAAATCCGATTTAAACTTGTATAGCTACTTCAGTAGCTAAGAATAAGGTGTTAAAATACGTCATTAGTATGAATATCAAGGGCGCGGTGGCCAAGTGGCTAAGGCATCTGTCTCGTAAACAGAAGATCGAGGGTTCGAATCCCTCTCGTGCCTGTTTTTTTAAATTTTTCAACGACAAATTATATCTCAGTAACAACGGGAGGAAAGTTCAGTAGCAAATTATTGAAATTAGTCCAGAGGTAGAACCATAGACCTTGCATATCACCTTGCAAAATAGTCTGCATGGAATGTTTTGATGGTTTCTAGGCAATATTGACCTGCTGATTCCAAATCTCGATGATGCAACTTTTGAATCCTTAAAGGTACTACCACCCAATTACAACATCTGGAACGTGCAGTTGCTATTCGCTCTTTGCACGGTTTCGCTATTTGCGGGGAGAGCCTCGGACTGGCAGTAATATGAATGGGAGCACTTACGTAATAGTTTGATCAGGTTAGATTCTTTCTAAACAAAGCCAATGGGCTTGCAAGAAGTGAATGCAATATACATAACAGACTAATTTATTCCAGTGTCAGTTCGAGCATGGACCTTGTAGATAGGAGGACCAACAACGCGAAAACCACCAATTACCTAATTCAATTACCCATTCATCTCGACAAAAGCTAGGCACTCGGTGTGTTTACAAGTGCATAGACCGCGACCGTCTGTGATCTATATCTCTTTGCCGCGATCGATGCAGTGACCGATGCAGTCTTTACTAAAGACAAGCTGTCCACAAAACTTTGTAATTCGCCGGATGTTGTGACTGTACCGGACTGTAGGGGTTTTTGGAAAGTGCATAGTACACTCAGTTTCCATGTTTTTTGACAAGTTGTTAACACCAAATAGAAGAGAAATTATTTCAGAAAATACCGAAACCCCCATCAAAATCCGTCATTCCTTTGTGGAGCTACGGCTGTAGAAAATAAGCTTGCATTTTGGGTGATTTTGTGACCCGTAATTGTTAAAAATCTTGTGAAAATAATATGAAAATGTTCCGATCATTTCCGACTCTTGAGGAACGGTGTTATGAAAGTTCAATGTAACAAAGTATAACTTCTGAACTAGTGCCCATACGTGTAATTCTACCTCGAAAACCCACCAAATTTTAATATTTTAACTTCCGTTTATGCTGAATTTGTTTACAATTGTGGCTGTTTGATAGCCGACACCATGTCGAACTGATTCCAATGTCAGTTTCATCTGAAATATGAGTGTGATAAGTCATACTTTATACCTAATTAAATTTATCAATTATAAATTAATTAACCCTCGTCTTCCGAGGGGGGGGGTGTTACCGCTCTCTTCTATTCTTTTCGCCCTACTAAAACCCCATTTTCCGGTGTCAAATGAGTTAATGTAATTGCCAATTGACATTTTATGTTCCGTTTTATGCCCCCTCCCCATCAATGGCAATCACACCCCCCTCCTTTCGGGAGGGAAATACCAACACACCTAATACGACACAGGAATATCACAGACATTTTAATTTAGTTGCAATAGATACCAGTTCCTCCTCTTTCCTTTGATACCAAAATGAGTACCAACGTACTAACATTATGTCATAATGACGTCATAATGTCTCTACATGATGGAAAATGTTTAAGTGTTACAATATTATTTTTGAACCAGTAAATTTGCAAAATATCAATGTTTCTTCCTATACAGGTCCGCAACCAGGATTTTTTTTGGGGGAGGGGCGACGTGTTTCAAAAGGGGACCCTTTTCCCAAAGGGTGGGGGGTGATTTGGCAAAAGTGGACTTTTTTACCGAAATTTTAATCTTTTTTCGACAAAATAGCATATAACCCACTGATTTTTGGCTCGCTCCGCTCGCAAAATCGATTTTTAGGGCCTTTTCGAGCCATTTTCAGGGGGTTTTAGGGACCTTTTGGAATTTGGGGGCTTGTTCCTATATGCAGTATTTTCATACTTTTTTACCGTATGACGTCATCATTGATTTTTACATATTTTGATACCAATGGAAAGAATAAACTCTAAGCTATACTGTAGGTACCAAATTTATAGGAATTGGATGTTCAATAAAGAAAGTTCAAGGGGGTGGTACCCCCTTCCGGTGTGTTGTTATAAAAAAAATGCTCAGGTAGACAAGTGTTAATAAGCAATAGTTTAAATGATGAAATGGCATGCTATTGGGACGTTTTCCATTAATTTCAGAACAAAATTTTCCCTGATCTTTCAATTTCCTCATTGCCATCATGCAATTTAACTTCATGCAATTTGAGGCGGGCTGAACTTTCCCAGTATGCCCCGAAGAGCGATGGGCAGTCGGCCCTCCTGCTGAGAAGGTAATTATCGCATAAGCCGGTAAATGGGATCATGGTGGGATTTAATAACAAAAGGCGGCAACGTGATAGGGTCTTTGAAACTAGTGTGTTGTGGGTCCTCCTATCTACTAGGTCCATGGTTCGAGGCTCTACCTGCAAATGGCGTGACTGCGTTTGTAACGAACAGAATATCACAGAAAACCGATCACTTGTAGATCACCAAGAGCTAGTCAAATCTAAATTCCCTTGGCACAGTTCAGTAGCTTTCATTCACCAAAGTATTGGGTATGATATATGATACCCAGATCACACAAGGTCAGTTCATGTCAATGCATGTACAAGTACATCCCACTGAACTGTGTCCTTGGTGGATAAGCATAGTGTAACTCATAGTGAGAGCTGTTTCAGTAGCTAAGATGTTAAAAATACGCCATTAGTATAGTACCAAAAACCAAGGGCGCGGTGGCCAAGTGGCTAAGGCGTCTGTCTCGTAAACAGAAGATCGAGGGTTCGAATCCCTCTCGTGCCTATTTTTTTAACGACAAATTATATCTTAGTAACTAACAACAGGATGAAAGTTCAGAAGCAAATGATTGAAATAAGCAGAAGAGATTGGGGAAAAGGACGAGGAAACAGACAGACACACGGACGGACATATCCCGTGTTTATCAAGGGAAACCAAAATACACAAATTAGATGGTCCTTTTTATTATGCTTTTGCCAGCTGTTATTATTTCTAAAGAATATTTCCACCCAAATGCGATTCATCCATTTCAGATGGTATTTAAAATGACCCCCAGCTCTAACTAAACAGCAACAATAATGACAACAACGAGAATAACAGTACGATAATATACCACGAAGATGTAAATCCGATTAAGTAGTACCATACATCAAGAGAAACATTATGTATGCCATAACTGGGGTGTTAAAATCACAAGCGGCTAGGGGCCGAACAGGTAACCCTATACTTACCATGTAAATCGCAGTTTAGCCAACTCTGAAGTTTCCACTGCAATCTCTAAGTCCCAAAAATAGTAGATTAAAATTATACGCCAAAAGTGGGAATCGAACCCAGGACCTCTTGATTACAAGACGAGCGCCTATAGACGCACGGCACGAAACTCAAACCGGCAGAAAATCGTTTTTGTAATACTTAAATAAACACATTAACGGAATAAACCGCACACATACCATAATCGTCTTGATTGACGAGGTTACCTGGTCGGCCCCTAGCCGCTTCTGTTAAAATCCACACAACAGTGGTTTTTCCAATGATTGTGTTTGTCACGAACAGAGAATATCACAGAAATCCGATTTAAACTTGTATAGCTACTTCAGTAGCTAAGAATAAGGTGTTAAAATACGTCATTAGTATGAATATCAAGGGCGCGGTGGCCAAGTGGCTAAGGCATCTGTCTCGTAAACAGAAGATCGAGGGTTCGAATCCCTCTCGTGCCTGTTTTTTTAAATTTTTCAACGACAAATTATATCTCAGTAACAACGGGAGGAAAGTTCAGTAGCAAATTATTGAAATTAGTCCAGAGGTAGAACCATAGACCTTGCATATCACCTTGCCAAAATAGTCGGCATGGAAATGTTTTGATGGTTTCTAGGGGCAATATTGACTGCTGATTTCCAAATCTCAGAGGATGCAACTTTTGCATCCTTGAGCATTGAGATGTGGAAGAGATAATTAACAAAGATCTTCGGGATTACAAGGTGTATAGACATGTTCATTCTGGTTATAAGGATTAAAACGGTATAGTTTGCTATATATCTAGGACAATTACTAGTCGGTAGCATGGTCCAACTTATGGCATACCGTAAAATTGAGTATGGACACAATTTTTCTGCTGAAAATGATAGAGTAGGGTGTGTAGAATAATAATCTGCCGGGTGCCCTGGGCCATCCTTGGCATTTTGAGAAAGCCAAGATGGCGTCGCCATAAATGATAATATCTATCAACCCTCTATTATCAAACTATGGAGTTACTGATATAATATAGCAGACCCAATGAACAACTGCATGGCGCTTGTAACATTGAGTCATACTCCAAATTCAAAATGGAAGCCAATCTAAAAAAAATTAAATATGCCAATATAACACAAATACCTGCGAAAAAAATAAACATGAAGTACTTAGATTAGGTTGTTGACCACAATAAATGTATTTTGATAACTTTTAAAGTGTAACATGACTTTAATCACTATGGCAGCCAAAAACGGGATATCTTCGAAAAAATACTTGAACACAAAGTCTAAAATATTACTTCAACATGTTCAAGTATAAATTATTGTGTTAATGAAACCATTAGAAATGTACCTATGATCATAACCACTTGATACCAGGTAATCCCGATAATAAAATGGGTCAAATTATAAATTGAGTGCAATATATGGGAACATGTAGTAGTTTTGACAACTTTGACCATATTAGTTTTTTCGTGATTTTGGCCGCATTTAAAACAAATTGAATGTATGTTGTCCTTTGGTTGGATCAAGGTACATTCTAATGTCCATTGACAAAATTGATTTCGATTTGAAGGCTCTAATACTTATAACCCCACTTTGCTGTCAAGTATTTTGTGAAGGTTCCACGTTTTGGCGGCCATCATTGATTGACTGTATGTTACAAGTTTAAAAGTATCAGAAAGTGCATTGAATGTGTCTAACACAAAGCTAAAGTACTTCTCGTCTCATTTTATCGACAGGTATTTGACAGTTATAGCTCATATTTTAAAATTACTCCTTGGATTTCGCTTCCATTTGAATTTGAAGTATATTTATGTTACAAGAGTGCCATACAACTTGCTTCAGTGGATCTTAGAGTATTATCTAGTAACCCTCCATTAGTTTGATCCCCCCCCCCTCCAATTTCCATAGTTGCCTTGAACTACCGAAATGATCGTTATGGCGGACGCCATCTTGCGATTCTCAATATGCTCAAAAAAAAAAAAAAAAAACGGATGCCAGATGGCACCCGGCAGATTCTATTCTACACACCCTAATCTATCATTTTCAGCAAAAAAAATTGTGTCCAGACTCACTGTACGGTCACATGAGGATTTCTAAAACAATGACTTTGCGTTTAACATAGTAGGCCTGGGGTAAAAAAAAAACATAATGCACAGTTACTTCAAAATGGCTCCAAATTCTTAGATGGTTGTATAGCTAGGCAATGTAAAATATTGTGATTTGTTTCACATGGGGTTATATAATTAAGTTTAAGAGGGAATTTCGTGTTAAAGGTCCAGGAAATGGGATGATAAACTTACTTCAATCTTTGTGCGACATTCCATTGCAATAATACAGGGCCAGAAAAAGAATACACTTGCCCAAATGACATCATTTGTGTAACTATTGATATCAGTCAGTGGCATGAATAGATTCACACCAATCATCTGGAATTTTCGATTACTCTCTGATAAATCCAATGGTTACCACCCCCACAAATGACGTCATCAAACAGCCCATAATATTGAATGCTTTCTGGTCCATCCTTGAGACTTGACACAAACCAAATCAATTCTATTTGGCATTTCCGGCGCACTTTAAGGCACACAGGGTCTGTGATCAGCACTCTGGCCTCTGTAGATATCTAGAGTATAACATAAAGTAAATGTATATTCACTGGTTTTGTCACTTTCCATTACGAACAATTCACACCAATTGAAATGTTTACCCGAATGAGAAATTTTTTGCCTGTCGTTCACAACACAAACGTGTAGACATAGGGACCTATTACTTTTGTAAACTTAGAACAAATGAACATATATATATCGTTTGAAGCCATTGTGAAAAACATTTACAACATTTCCCCCTGTTAATTTATCCCCTACGGGACTAGAACTTTGATTATTGTGAAATGATACCCCTAGCGGTGTTCCCGCATTTGCAGCTAAGTTACCCTTTTTTTTTGAACGTAGCATGGGTTCCAATATCAAAATCAAGAACCCCCTGGGCGTGTTGACCGGTATAAGTAACATTGTCCGGCGTACTCAATAGTCCGGGAACAATGGTGAACAATGGGCCAATCGATCCCAGTTGAATCATTCTACGACAAACATAGTTTTCACGCTTTATTCCGTTATCGTCTTGGAGCCCCGGACTTAGGGCACCCCCACCGGAGGTTAGAACCATAGACCTGTCACTTTTATTTCACATTGCAAAAGAGTCTGCATGAATTGTTTTGATGGTTTCTAGGCATATTGACTGATGATTCCAAATCTCGATGATGAAACTTTTGCATCCTTGAGCATTGAGATGTGGAAGAGTGTCAAGTGGAACAAAGATCTTAACGGGATTGGTAACACAGAAGGTGTAAATAAGAACATGTTCATCTGGTGCTAAGGATTAAACGGTATAGGTTTGCTATATATCTAGGACAATTACTTACTAGTCGGGTAGCCATGGTCCAACATATCGCTGACGTAAAATTGAGTAATGACCAATTTTTCTTCCTTTCTGCTGAAAATGATAGTAGAGTGTGTAATAAGATCTCAGGGGTGCCACCTGGGCATCCTTAAGCATTTTGAGAAATCCAGATGGCGCGCCATAAATGATAATTATCTATTCAATCAACCCTCTAAATTATCCAACTATGGAGTTACTAGATATACTATAGGACCCCATGAACAAATGCATGGCGCTTGTAACATTGAGTCCTACTCCACAATTCAAAATGTAATCCAAATCTAAACATTTTAAATATGCCATTACACAATACCTGCGATAAAAAATAAACAATTGATGATGTACTTAGATTATGTTGTTAGACACAAGAAATGTATTTTCTGATACTTTAAAGTTTGTAACATGACTTTCAATCATATGGGCGCCGGCCAAAAACGTGAACTTCGAAAAATACTTGACACAAATTTCTAAATATTACCTTCAACATGTTCAAGTATAAATTGATTGTGTTAATGAAACCATTAGAAATGTCCTATGATCATATAACCGAAGTGATACCAGTTAATCCCGATAAATAAAAATGGGTCAAATTAGAAATTGAGTTCATAGTAACATTTTGGTTTGAACATGTAGTAGTTTTGACAACTTTGCACAACTACCGCTAGGGGTATCAATTTCACATAATAAGTTCTCGTCCCGTTAGGGGTAAATTAACAGGGGTAAATGTGTCACATGGCTTAAAATATCTGCTTTCACACACCGGTTTCAATTGTAAGCCGCCATTATGTTTGAGTATTGTCCTTCCCACCAGCAATGCATCGCGTGCTGATGTCGCTGATTCCCGATCACCCGGAACCTTTACGCAATAAAGAAACAACCACAACTGCGAATTTTCTCGAGCGAGCAAATCGGATTATGATTATCCTCGGAAGGGCCCCTTAGTTGTAGGATATGAATAAACAATGCAATTATTTAGGCGGCAGAATGGATTGGTCCAAGCAAGTGGTTTCCTTTTATCTCTTCTCTTTCTTTTCTTCTTCCATGGGTGAAATAATCAAACCAGATCGGGGAAGAGGAAGAGGAGACCAAACAGTACACTGACGGACATATCCCTTACTCTTTATCAAGGGGAGGGGAGCTAATACAAGAATTGATGGTCCTTTTATTAGGCTTTTTACTAGCTTTTATTATTTCGAAGATGTTTCATATTTCATCTTCCGAAAAGGGCTGCCCTCAATGGGTGAGGAAAACCTACTGAGTGTGGTGGGCCTTCGTTTCAACAGCATCATCACAGCAACAGAAAGTTCACAGGTGGTCAAAATATATACAGGTCCAATTAAAACAAATCTGGTAGAAAGAAAGTTACTTCAAAACCAATGTTCCCCTCAAATGCAAATTTTGACGGCAATGAAGAATGACATGCAGCAGGATCCAACTGACAGGCTGTTCCAATTCCGGATGGTTCTTGGGAAGAAGGACCTGGCATACAGATTCCTAGAGAAAAATGGGCCCTGGTGCCATTTTCGTTTTTTGAATTCGACAATGGATTGCCCACATATTTAGGCAGAGTTGACAACCTCAAAGACATGATCGTGGATGGTAGAGAGCAGAATTTGATACCTCTTGTTGGTGATTTGCACAAGCGCATCAGCTACTTTGATTCCCATTCTTGCAGGGCGTCCAAATCCTTCGGTATAGGCTGGCGGCATCAACAGGAGAATGACTGTTGTTGAACTTGAGATGCAGTAGCAGTATGGTAGATCATGGATAAAGATCAAGAAAAGAATGGGACCAAGGACACTCCCTTGTGGCACACCAGATGAAACAATGGCTTGGCTGCTCTCCTGTCCCTCAACAAGGGCAGATTGCTTGCGAGAGTGGAGGATATCAGATATCCATTCCAAAGTCCTGCCTCTAATGCCATAGTGCTGGACCTTTTTCGGTAGATGTCGGTGCGAACTTTGTCGAAAGCCTTCTCGTAATCGAGAAGGACTACATCTATTCGCGACTTGTTGTCTATTCCCTTCTCAAGGTCATCCATCATGCAGATAAGTCGTGTTTCACATGATCTTTGCTTGGGAGAGATATTGAATCACAGCACAATGTATAATGTGTTCGCACAGTTTACAGAGCACCGATGTCAGTGAGATAAGTATGTATTGGCAGCGTCGGAACGGCTTCCTTTCGTGAACAAAGAAACAATATGTGCTTTCTTCCACTATGATGGCACTCTCCCCTGGTTGACTGAAGCCTGAAGAAGAAGTGTTACAGCTGAAGAAATCTCCACAGCAGTTTGTTTCAGGAGCATAGTAGGTATCCCATCTGGCCCTGTGACAGTGAAGGGTTTCAAGGTTTTCAAGAGCTTGATCACGCCATTCTCACTCACAATGATGTTTTCCATAGAAGGGAAGTCCTGGTCATCTAGTTCAGGAAGTGGAGTGCCACTATCAATTGAGGAGACAAATTTAAATTGTCTATTCAAGATGTTGGCTTTAGCTTTAGGGTCGGAGTGTAGAAACCACCTTCTTTCAGTGGTGCAACTCCTACGTGATGACATCGCTTACCTTTCACTATAAAGCCCCAATTTCTTGTTCCTACCACCTGCGGGTTCACTGTGAATGACATCATGAACATATTTGTTGTACGAATTACGGCACACTTTTTGAGCCTCCTTTTCGAGGAGTGGAAACGGGATCCAGTCCCTGGCTTTATTTGTGTGACGGGTCTTCTTCTGAGGATGCGTTTTGTTTCTGTATTGAACCAAGGTTGATTGACTCTTGAAAAACTCATCTTAGATGGCATACATTCATTGATGATCTTGTCCAATTCAAGTTGCAAGGTATTTGCAAGGTCTTCAACTGGCGTGGCAAGAGAAAATTTGGAGACATACTCGGCAGACATCTGTTGGAGACATACTAGGCAGACATCTGTTGGACTCTTGAGCGAATGGTGTTAATATTGGCCTTTTTCCAAAGTAGGATCTTACGCCGAATTGGTTTTCTCCTTTCAGCCCGCATATTCGCATCCATAAAAACTAGATCATGGTCACTTAAGGCTGGAAGTCCAGAACACCTGTTAGTGAGTGAAGGCCTGTTGGTCACAATGATATCCGGGTTGTTGTCCCCTCTGGTTGGGAAATAAACACTTTGCTCAAGACCAGCTGTGTCAAGAAGGTTCGGCGGATCATTGATGCCACGTTTGTATGGTGAGAAGTGACGCTAGAGGTCACCCAGTCAATGTCTGGCAGGTTTATATCGCCAGCTATCCTAACTGCTGCACCTGGGTTGTTTTGGCACAATTGACAAATTGTGCTGACAGATCCTGCATGCACTTGATGTCATTATTAGTAGGTCTATACAAGGAGGCAACGACAATAGTGTGTTTATCATTGGTGATCTTTGCAGCAACTATCTCTGTCTCAGACTTGATAGTAATACGGTGGTTATTCAAACTACAATGAATAGCAAGTAATACACCACCGTAACCATCCTTGCAATCAATGCAATGAATGTCATATCCAGGAGGAAGATTTCCCCATTGGTAATGCGTGGTTGAGCCAAGTTTCGCACCCAAAAATAACATGTGGCTTGACTGCATCCTAAACACTCCATAATTCCTCACGCTTCTACAAATGCTCTGAAAATTCACAAGTAGACGGAGGTTCTGAGAAGATTGGTGGCTTTTTAAATTTTGCTACTAGGTGAAGATTTGGCAAGAGGAGAACCAGGATGACATGAATTTGTAGAGCTTCAATTTTTGGAGAGGGTGGGTATCATTGTTGGATATATCACTGCCGATAGATCCATCTAATACAGTGGAGTTGAAAAGCCCTGATGAAAAATTGGGTAAACACAGCGATAACACTTCCATGGGAGATCACTTCGGCCAAGGATGTCCAAGGCAGAGTCAGAAAGCTCTACACACTCTGAATGAAACCACACATCACATACCTCACACAGTATGCTGGCTTTAGCACCTCTACACAACAAGCCTTATTACACTCCCCACGCGGATATTTAGGTGTGCGAGGGCCGGGGTTACACTCTACATCCCCAACAAGAAGTATCAAGTGAAAGAATGAAGTTTAATAATAAGATAAACATACACATAGCTGATATAGCTCAGCATGAACACTCGCATGATGATGTTGGTAACTACGCTACTACATTTGAGCCATGATGGTAATGATAACAAATATGGCATGCATGCACAGCGAACTTCAGTAGGGCAACCAATGATGTCAGGCTGTCAAGGGTAGGAAGATGTGGGTAGGCAATGCAAAATAAAAGCAATGAAAATGTAATACATGCAATACGTTGACGCCGGTGCAAAGCTTCCGAATTTTACACAGGTCTGACAGCATGAAAGCTCGCATTATGGTGGTGTTGGTAACTACACTACAGTCAAATGCACTCATGCACTGCAACTCGTATATGCACAAGCAAAAGCTTCAGTAAAGCAAGCAATGAAGAAAGTTAATCAAGGCTGTCAAGGGTAGGAAGATGTGGGTAGGCAATGCAAAATAAAAGCAATGAAAATGTAATACATACAGTACGTTGAAGCCCGTGCAAAGCTTCCGAATTTTACACAGTCCTGAAGGTGCACAACTTTCGTCTAGTGGCGGGTAAGTACAAGATGCCAAAACACTCAACATCAAGCGGGGTTGAAAAATTCCAAGAGGATACCAGTTCAGTAGGCATCAAATCACCCGGCAGATGACAAATAACAGCAGATGATGAGCAAGAACCAGTAAATGGCAATCAAAAGAGGATTTTGGCACGAGAAAACGAGAATTCATGTTGTCCGATACCACGCATCCGCACACCAACACATTTCCATCCAAATGCGATGCATCCATTTCAGATGGCATCCAGAATGGCCCACAACTCGAACTTAACTTGTTGTGCCTGCCCAACTCGATGCATTTTGTCAATTTATAGCGTTGTTCTCTGTTTATTTTCACGTCTTTACTACTCACTCAGTATAGTGCCAGATAAAAAATATGTATGCATAACTGGGTGTTAAAATCCACACAGCAGTGGTTTTCCCAATATAATCGGGACGAATCAAACCGAACGCTTTTTATAGGGTATGTATGATGTAAGTCTCTCGTGAACATTTTACAAAAAAGGTAACCTTGACCAGAACGCAAAGTCCGATTTTGACGAAACTTGGTATGTGGGCAGTGGTGGATACAAGTATTACTCATAAACTGTTGATGGTATATATGCATATTCATGAGTTCATTTGGATATTCATTCTGAGGCTAGGAAAATGCATTAAGTCCAAAAGATGCGATTTGGGACTTGGAGGCCATCTAAAAATAACTCATCATGGATGTTTGAGTAAAATATTTTTTGAATTACAGATAGCAAAAGTATAATAAAAAAGGGCCAAACGTCTCTCTCTCTCTCTCACCATTTACCTTAGATAAATTGTGTGGGATATACGTCAGATAAACTGTGTGGTATACGTCCGTCCCTGTGTCCTTCTGTGTCTGTCTTTGTCTTACTCTCACTTCCCCTCTTTGTTTTGTTTAAGTAATTGCTATACTGAACTTTAATTTTCTGTTGCTACAAAGAGCTAATTTGTCGTTATAAGAAAGTAGACCTAAATAAATTTAAAAAAAAAAAACAGGCACGAGAGGGATTCGAACCCTCGATCTTCTGTTTACGAGACAGACGACCTTAGCCAATTGGCCACCGCGCCCTTGATACCGTTATCACCACCCAATGTATGAGGTTAAATGACAAACACAACATTGGTCGTATTTAAAATAATATCTCCGCGACCTATGTCATCACTTTTTTTGTGTGCTTTATTTTGAGTATTATTGTGCTTTATTTTCTTAAAGTGACAGGAGGAGGAGGAGATTTTTCAGGATACGAATTTCTCTCAAATTTCACTAGATCGGTTGTAGACCACCTACGAGAACGTTTCGAAGGTTTGTTGGACAAACAAGTTACAAAGAAACCGAACAAGCCTTGTTTTGAACCTTGCCGGTTATTTTAATCGTCACCATAGAAAACCGTGCTAATACTATCAAAGACGGCGTATTCGGCTTATTCACTTCAGGTGTGACTAATAATTAGTAAGCATTCCAAATATGCAAAAAACCGGGGTTCGACAAAAATTGGGGCGATTCTTATGGAAAATTCCTCTGTATATTTACGCACTTGGCCACCGCGCCCCATTGAATGATATTACTGGTGCGTTTACACCCATATTATTTCCCTTTGAAGTATGGTCGCTTGTGTGCCATATCAGATTCTCTAGAAACAAGTTGCTAGACTTAGGGCCGTATTCTCAAACGATGTTTAAAATAAACAGTGGTTATGCCTAAACTGTGGTTAGCTAAACGCACTGTTAAAAAAACCGCAGGTTAAATTTGTTAACAGTCGTTTAGCTAACCACTGTATTTCAACGCCGTAAATATCATCCACTGAACTGTGACTTATCTTCGCCTATATCATTACGTGTGCGTGAACAAATTTATATGCCAGACGATGCCTTCCGTAGTTGTAAATGCAACGCATGAAGCCCACGGGTAAATTTCAAGAATGTCGCGTTTTAAGGAGCTTTAGTAAAAATGATGGAGACAAAAGCCCGTGCCTATTTAACAATGTTTTATGTCGTTGTGCCGCACTTGCTAGCATTCAATACTATAACAGATGAACACGAGCATGAAAAGAAAAGCAAAGAAAAATGGACGAGAAGAAATAACTGAGGACTCGGAAAAGAAAGATAAGAGATATTTAAGGAGGTGATAACTGAGTTAACCACGCGAATCATATAGAAGCTGAAATATCCGGCACTTGACGAAAGTGTGAAGTTAAACAAGCCTTAAACTACCCCGGAACAAGTCTAAGTTAACAACGTTTTAGGCATGTTAACGAGGTTCGGCTAAAATTTAAAAAGATTTAAAGTTAACCATGCTTTGAGAATTGCTTTTATTTTAGCGGGCGTTTAAATTGCGATGTAACAAGTGATTAGCGTTAAACATCGTTTGAGAATACGGGCCTCTGTAGTTACGTATAACTGAATATAGCATATCAAGCATAACGAAGTAGTAGTAGGGCTATAAAGTTATAAATGAGAATCCCATTCTAGAAGTTGGGGAAGACAGTTTGCAGATGTTTTTCTATAGTTTGAAAGGTGCTGAATCAGAATTTTTGGGGTCCAACTTCTGGAAATTGTGGAGAACTTTGTAAAATAGCCCGTCCACTGCAAGGGAGAAATTTTCCGGTCCTTGCCCACACTTGATTAGAGGTCTAGTTACGCGTTTACGCCCCTGATGACCAAAAAGAATGACAAGAATGGTTTTATTACTTAGCAGGTCAGAAATTAGGAAAAAAAAACACGCTGAGTTATCTCACTTTATATTGACCTGTACTACGTGTGAATGAAAGTTCTAAAACTTAAATCAAATTAAATATATCTTCACCAAAATTGACATGAAATCAGCGGAAAGACACTTTTTCATCACGGACGGACATGCAGTTCTTTTGTATTCGGGTGTCACAGAAGGATCATATTCACCAAAAGAATTGATTTTGCCATTAATTACCATTTCTTAAAAATGGTCATTGTGAGAGCGGTCAATGGTGTTTAGGTTCCTGTGCCATAGTAACAACAGATTTCGATAAGTAACGATGTTTCACATGTTTCTTTCATTTTAAATCATTATTCTAACCTTCTTTGGGTGAAGTTTATAACTCGATGCCAGTGCCATGGAAAGACTTACGGTCAGCTAGTCACCGGTAATTAAGCTTATCGGACTAAAGTTATGGTGCTATAGTAAATTTAAACCCCATCGGTCACCTCTAGTACTTTTTCCGAAGGTATGGGCATGGAGTGAGCGAGGGGCATGTGCTGTGGTTGGAATTAAAATCGGGATTACAAATTCAAGCTAATTCTATTGAAACATCTTGTCCGATAGCAGAGAAAATCACTTCTATGCCTAATGAAATCATTCAAGTCAGCGTAAGCGAATTTGTAGGTACAAAAACATAGTCTCCAAAAAATTCTGTTCTAATAGTATGTGCTTCATAGTATTCATGTAACAGGGGAGTTGAATGTTACTGCTATGAGCGCCCGTGTTTTGAGGATACGAAGGAACACAAAAGCCTTTGAAAATGATGGCAACATGAAAAGCCAGCTTATCTCAATTCGTTCATAAAACAGGTGAATGAGGGCCTAGTGTTTTCTTTTCTGGCCCCTATACCAACTAATCGACTCCGGCTAAAAAACTTTTCCTTCTGTGGACACGAGGGTTGAATCTACCTATAAATCCCGTTAAATGCGACGTCCACACTACAATCTAAGTCAGATACTTATACCGACAGAATTTAGATCCGATCAGTGCGCGTCCACACGGCCACTTTTATGTCCGACGCTAATACCGACCAGAGTTAGAACGGTAATAAGTGACTTAAGTCCGGACCGTGTGGACACGACTTCTTTATAGGCGAGGGGCATGTCCTATGCTGCTGTTTCGTAGTCCCTATCGGGGGGGTAGGGAAACCAGGTAAATTCATAATAAATAATTAAAATCTATAACCGTCGTTGCGCCAAATAAAACTGGCACATTTTCTTGGAATAAAAAATGTCAGTTTAATTTATATTTCCCCATATCAGTGGACCACTAGATTAGCTGGACTTCGCCAAACAATGGAGCATAAGATATTCAATTACCGGCTCGGTATGCGGGGTAGAAAACCACTTCAGATCCCTTTTCACTGGGAGTGCCAGGACCATGTTATATGTCTCGCGGTTTGCAAAGACTAAGATGTACACCTCCCTATTTTAGACGACGTCTTTTAAGACGTAAGCGCAAAATACTTATCCTCATTCGCAAATAAAAAATCTTGAGCTTCTATAGTGCGTGTTCAATTAACCTTGGTCCATGTTTTTCATCATGATTCGAAAAGGAAGAAAGACAAACAAACATCATGCAAGAATGTTGCTGGTAAGCCTTTGAACTAACAAACGTTGTGCGAATTAAAGCCGTAACTTTATTATTGCTTAAATTCATTTGGATTCAGTTACTCAATTTACCGCGCTTTCAGAAGAAAACTTAGGGTCAACGACCTATATCAGAATGTAAACTGTGTTATATGGCCTCCTTTTTATGATTAAACTTTTAAAAATATTATTTTCTCAATTTTGTTTGAGAAAGGATTTCTCACGGGAAAAGGACTTGTTTACTAAAAAGAGAGAAAGGGGAATACCCTAGTGTGTTTTGCTAAGTGCCACTGGTTTAGATTGCAATAGGGGAAGTGGGGAATTCCCCAGAATGCTAAACTTAAGTAGAGGACTCAAATTGTTTCTGCTTTGAAGATCAGAACATGCAGAATATCGGAAATCCCCCATAAAGTTATATATATATGAAGTGGATGTAATTGGGTGATGAATTCCAATTAGTCAGCTAGTGTAAGGTTATGTTTATGCCATGAGATGATGTATGATTATGTTAGGAAAGGGGGAATCTATCTGTGAGACGTTAAATACTATCACTGGAAGTACTCCCTGCCAGCATCCACTACTAACAAGTTGCTAGCTAGAAGATAGCTAGTTTTATTCTGCATTGAGGAGCAGACCTGTATCAAGTACCTAGTGCCAGGATATGTAATTCCATGTGAGCAGGAGTGCTTGTATAATTTTCTACTATCGTCTTTGAAGCCAAAATGCTGGGAATCCAATATAGATTCAAATTGTGGGGACAGATAGAAATCGTGGTGAATATGGGATGAATACTGTGGAAGAGTGTCGTCGAGGGACTTATTTAACCTTGTCGTCTGTACTGTGGACCAAAGTTACCTTCAGGACTGAGAAGATTCAAATGGAATATTACCTGAGGATTATAAATTGTGAACTTTGATGCGTCATGGTTTGAAGTCTTCGCTGTGAGGGAATCTTCATCGTTGAACTGCAGCGTCATGTGACATTACTGGACATTCTTAAGTATTAACATATTGTGTGTATTGTGTAATTTTACTATATATATATAATGCTGTTTGGACATACAAATTCTTGAACCATACAAATCATTAAAATCTGTTATATTATATAAAATTCAGATCACTTGTGCACCGGCTCATTTATTTGTGTTTGAAAGGTATTTCTGACTTTAGGCGTACACGAGACGTTAACATGGTTAGGTATTGTGAAAGAGAACGCGTATTTGGTACTCAACCAGAATCGTGGAGGTGATAACACTGGCTATAAAAACAATGGTCTCGCGCATACGGGCCCATTGTAATATCTTTAGTTACTAGTTTGCTGAAGTCTATACAAATCCATTGGTCACGGATATTATGAAAGAGAAATTGAGGACATTTTTCATTTTAAAGAAAATGTGCAAGTTTATTTGGGGCCAACAGACGGTTATGTCATTAATTTAATTTATCAATAAATTGTAAATAAGGGTTTTATCTGTCCCTTGAAGGACTACGGAATTTGTTATGCAGTATTGGGTCTAGCCCCTGTCTATTTACTACATTATTTACAATATCGAGTTCGATATTCAGGCACAGCAGTGCCTGAATTTTCGATCTCGTTATTGATGCTGAAACTTCCTTCCCTACCAAATGTCGTGAAAAAAAAAGCAGGGACGAGAGGGATCGAACCCTCGATCTTCTGTTTAGAGACAGACGCCTTAGCCACTTGGCCACCGCGCCCTAGGTACCGTTATCACCACCCAATGTAATTGATTGTTAAATGACAAACACACACATTCGGTCATCCTGGAAGCTCGCATGGGTTGGTAACCTGAAACCAATTTGGATTTAATTTCAGAGGAAATTAAATCTTTCTAGCCCAATAAATTGGTACACCTTTGAAACCATACGCATGTCGTGTGTCTGACACAGATCTCATTCGCCTCCTCCCATCCAGTATATGTCCTTGGTTGTCAAATGCGTCAATGTCATTCCTCTCTCTTCTCTCTCTTTTCTGTTAATATTGAAAAGTTTGCTGCTGAACTTTCTTTCCCTACCAAAACAAACTTAATCGTTGAAAAACAAAGAGGCATGAAAGATCGAACCCATCGCTTTCTGTTATGAGACAAGACGCTTAGCCACTGGGCCACCGCGCCCTTGGACACCCGTTATGCACCACCAAATTGTAATGATTGTTATGATATAACAAACACAACATTGTTCATGCTGGAGCTCAGACGGGTTTGTACCTGGAAAAACAATTGAGTTAATTCACAAGAAAAACAAGTGATTACTATGATGAGATGAAACAGAAAACATTTGAAGAGTGGGCCTGCGACACCCATTTGAGCGTATAAAATAATGTCTCGAGACCAATGTATCATTTTTTTGTTTGTGTTTATTTGAGTAATTATTGTGCTTTATTTTCTTAAGCATTTAAAAAAAAATCCCTCGTCAACTTGCGGCTGAAACATTTTGCCGAATTTACAGTGATGGGAGCATTTAAAAAACAAAAAGAAGAATTTGAACTTACCATAAGATCCCTTGTAATATGGTAATTTCTGCTGAGATTTTTTTTTCGTTTTTTTTCTTCAAAACGAGTCTTCAGCAACAGACATATATCTTTTTGTTAGAATTATGTTGCTTGGCTACGTTAAACTCTCGACCAAGTCGGGAACAACGCGTACATATGGCGGCAAACTGTATGAGCTATAACTGCAAGGAGCACATCCAACACAAGGCAATAAACCTTCACTGATTCCGTCTGACCAAGTTTGAGTGCATTATTATTCTGATTTCTTAGAATGTCCAAATAAGAAAATTTGTATGTGCTGCTTGAATTATGGATTCACATTCGAAATAAACTTAAGGGCACTCAAACCATGAAAAAAATATTCAGACATAATGAAATGGTCCCTTACTGCTATCACTTTAACAAATTTGAAAACAATTTTGAGTTTAATTCTGTGAAAAACAGTAAAAACAGCAAGATTACGGGAAAGCTGCCCGAGAAAATCAAAGTGTTGACATCCCTGACCTAGAATTACCAATCTAGTAGTCTTTTGGACACAATTCAAAAGCATTCAGACGGGATTCAGGTATTGTATTTTAGGCTTGTATTAAGATTTTATCTGACAAGTGAAAAGCCTAATAGCAATGTCTGTGAGCTGATTGACTGCAATGCTTTTCAAGTTTGATCAATCAGATAGCATCTGAACTGTATATTTACATATACGATTTTATATCTGTTGTTGAAATTTTAACTACTTAGTTATCCAGGTCGACATTGATGTATTAATCTTTCCCTGGAAGAAACCATGAAAAACACATTATTTAACAGGGTCCGTTGCTATCCTATAGGAAAGCGAAGGACACACTTTCGAACCTAACACCTATAATAGATGATATATATATCGTTCCTCTACAACCCTGCCTGGATATATAGCTTAGTTGGTAAGAGCCCGCAGTGCATGCAATACGAAGGTCGCCAGTCGAATCCGGCCAAGCGCACATGAGTTTTTTCAACACTTTCAAAAAAAAAGAAAAATTAAAGGAAAATTTTAATAAAATATCATCAATGTTCTGGAGAACTAGCAGTTAAATTTCAAAAAAAACAAATATAAAATCTTATATGTAAATATTGCAGTTTGGTACCTCATTATTGGCACAGACTTTATTTTGCAATCAAGCAACTTACTAAGCAGGATTTTCATATAGTACCAAGTCGGCGACTGTAAATAAATTTATCTAAACAAAACTTCATCATATGATTCAAGTGGTAGTAATGTAACAATGGTGACACACCAATTTCCTGTTCGAATACCTTCCTCCATTTCTTCTCTCCTCCTGTCTCAGTTGTAACAATCATACTTCACTCCGGTTAATGTACCTCCTTTGGAAGATACCTGTGGCACTGGTAATTCCGCAAAGTTAGGTCATCTCAGTCGAAACTTCTTTATTAATGCTCTCTTAATTCAATATGATTGTGTTGTATTGATTTTGATAGTGCCTCCTTCTGGTGCGATTCTGGCTTTTATATAACAGGTCCTCAATGAACTCCTTATTGTTATGAGCCATTTATTTGTTATAATGGTAAAATGTCTAAAGGTTTAAATAGCTCCTCTAAACATACAGGCCCGTATTCAGAAACTTTTTAGCTAAACGCGTTTTAGCTTAAAATCGCTGTCTTTAAAATTTGCGTTTAAGCAAATTGCGTTTAAATATTTTGACATTTGCTGCTAAACAGAAGCTTAGACACGATTAACATCGTCGTTATTTAAAGACGCTAACTTGAGTGTGTAAAAGTCCCTAAATTGGTTTTAATGGGTTTGAGCGCACAGAGTGTACCTTGCTTTCCGTAGCGTTTAGGTGCTACACCAACTGGACGAGAATGATATGCACCATTGCTGTTGTCCAATTGACAATTCCAATGGTCGCGCACCTTGACGGAAACATACACTAAAACACTTCTTAAACTAGCCCTGTACCTATTTTAAATTTCCGATGCATTTGGCGGATTAAAATTGGCGTTAACTTAAAAACTCCTTTCTGGGAAAGCGTTTACTTAAGCGATACTTTTATCTCACATTTAAACATTCGCTTAGCTTAGAATTGCGCTAAACACCTTTGTGGAATACAGGCCACAAATTTGCGTACAAAGTTGACCATGTTAGAATTTTCTTGATCAAAAGATAGGTGATATTCGTTGCCTTACAGAAACTGGCTAAAACATGATGATGCATAATAGTAATATTCAATTGATGGGTTTAAGTTTTGTGTAGGCTTGATAGAACAACAATGGAGCATGGGGGTATATTATGTTTATGTTAAAGAGGGTATTTTACAAAGAGAAATGCTGATTTTACATGATGATACTGTTGAGGCACTCTGGGTTGAAATACAATTTACTCACACTAAGTCTCTTCTCCTTGGTCACGTTTACAGACCACCTTACTCAAAGGCTCCATAACTTGAGAAATTGATTCAGTGTTTTCAAAACTAAACTTCCATGTATGATGATGTTATAATGTGTTGGTGATTTAATTTTAGATTTATGAAAAAGGGTAATCGTACTGAAAATAATAATCTTGCTCTCATTGACATGAACAGGCCAAAGCTTATTAATGATTATCAAGAGTTTACTGAAACTACCAAAACAAAGCTTGATCTTGCTTTGCCGTATCTAATCCTAATCGTATTTCTGACTCTGGTTTCCTAGTTTTTGGTATTGTGATCACTCCTTAATTTTTTGTACGTGAAAAATAAAAAACCTAAATTACCATCTAAAACAATGAAGTATAGGTCAAGAGTAACTTTATAATAATGCTTTTGTTGATTCTATTAAAATAAAAATTGGGATATTGTTTTGAATTATGGAGATGTCAATGATGCAGCACGGATGTTGGAATGAAATGTTCAATAATGTAATGTGATAAACATGCACCTATTAAAAAAAGTTGTTAAGGGGTTCACCACTTCCTGAATGGATTAACAGGGCTTCATTCAATTATCACCAGTTAAGATTACTATTCTTTGAAAAGGCTCAACAAACCAACAATCCTGATGATTGGAAGACTGCTAAGTTATTAAGAAAATAAATTAATACTATGATAGAAACGTGAAAAAAATACTTAGTAATGCAATTTATGAAAATGTAGGAATTCTAAAAAGTTGTGTCAACTATTAAAAGTTAATCCCTAACAGTAAATCTTCATTTCATGCCGTCAATAACAATAATTTTATCACACTTAACTCATAAAGATGCTGACATCAATTCAATGATGTCTTTACTTTACTATTGGGAACATCTTGCTAACAATTTGAAAAGATTAATTAATAGGTGATGATAATATTTCTGGTAAATCATGACACTGCCTTCACTTTCATTTTTATTACACAAATTTTGTTTTTGATGAATTTGTAAAATGGATTAATCAAAATCCACCTGGTATTAGTAATTTGACTTTAGGCTTCTTAAATTGGCTTGCTCCAGTTATATGTAAATCGCTTGCTTATATTGTAATCTTCCTTCATACATCATGTTTTCCAAATGACTGGAAGCAAGCCAAAGTAAATCCCTATTCATAAGATGGTGATAAGTTTGATGTAAATAATTATAGACCAATTTCTGTTCTTCCTATTTTTCTAAAATTATTGAGCGTGCTGTTCATGATCACTGATAATTTCTTACCCGAAAACAATTTTTGAACTCCCTGTCGTCTGGCTTCAGGCATAATCACTCTCACCGCTACTTCTCTTAGTGATGTTTCTGATTACTTCTGACGAATATTAACCAAAGTCTAGTATCTGGACTTTGTTTCTTGATCTCAAAAAAGCTTTTTGACACCTGTAACCTATGACATTCTTCTTCAAAAAGCTTTGCAGATATGGTGTGTCACTGGTGATACTTTAAATTGGTCAAATCCGACTTCAGTGGTATAATGGCAAACGGTAATTACTGCTACACTTTCTGATTTTAGGCCCTGTTACTTGGCATTCCACAGGGTTCTATATTAGGTCCATTGCTGTTATAATTAGGTTAATTCTCTTTCTCTTCCTGAAGTATTGATTGCAAATGTTGTTATGTTATCCTGATGATAATACAACTTTACTTTTCACATCAACGCGACTCACAATCTCTTCAGTGTCAGATGAATGATAGTTTGTTGAAAATTGCCCATTGGTTTTGAAGTCACAAGCTCACTCTAAACATTAGGAAAACTAAGTAACATGCTTTTTGAACCAATCATGCTTGAATAATTTGATAACATTTTCACTTATTATGTAAATGGACACTATTGAAAGGGTCCTAAAATTCAAGCACTTGGGGGTCGTATTTGATCCAATTTTAACCTGGAGCCGATTCATGCATGTTGATTATATTTTCTTCTATTATTTCTAAACGTATTGGTGTTATTCGTAGAGTTAAATACTATCTTCCTCCAGCCGCTTTAAAATTACTCGCAAATGCTCTTGTTATGCCTCACTTTGATTTTTTAATTGCCGTCTTGTTTGGTCAACTTTCAATCTCTGACCATCGTAATTCCGCTCGTCCTCTCTCCTCTCCAAATCTTCAAACAAACTTGCACGTGTCCTTCTGTCTGCGGAACATAGAACATCCATTCTGATATGATGAACTCTCCCTCTTGGCTGGGAGAGATTGAATTAAAGATGGAAGAAAAAACTTTCTTAGTAGTTGTTTTAATGTCTTCCGAATCGCGCCATCTTACCAGGGTCTCATCTCAATTTATTTTTACTGTCTTCCGATTCATTCAAAATGGCACTAGAAGTCAACTCTTGGTAATACCCATGATCTGCCACGGTTGGGAATAACAATGTGCAGGCGACGGACATTTTTATAGAGGGCATCAGATTGGAACATGACTTTCACTGATGTTCGGAGAGTTAATTGACTTCAATGGACTGTAAATGATGTTCCAAGTCCAGCATTAAGTATTTTGATCATTATCCTTCACCTCTTATTATCCAATTCATTAGTATTTGTTAAAATACATGGTATCTGTTTTTTATTTTCATGTATGTTTGATATTGGCAATTGTAAATAGTCTTCTTATATAATGTTTTTATAGTTTGGTAAATACCTGTTCATGTCATACTTTGTAATACTATTATCAGGGACTCATGGGAGACCAGTTTTTGTAGCAACTGAATGAGTTACCCTGAATAAAGACTGTTATACTACACTCTACAGATGCTATCCGCTAGGAGCGAAGGACACCTTTCTAACCTAACACCTACATGATATCTATCGCTCCTCTACAACCCCCTGCCATGATAGCTTAGTTGGTAAGAGCGTCGTGCATGTAATCCGACGGTCCACCGGTTCGAATCCGGCCACAACGTACATTGGGTTTTTTCAACACTTATATGGCGTTGGCCATCTCCAGGGGAAAGATTATAAATATACATCAATGTCTACCTGGAGAACGAAGTATTTAAATTTCCTAACTATCTTGTTTATATCGTTGAAAAGTGATGACACGTGTTGGGTGGCATTTTTTTTTAAATGAAATTAAGTTATTTCAAAATCTTACTGTGCATCGTTATGTTTGTGTCTTATTTTCGGGTGTAATTTTATTTGACTCAACGCGCTGGAAAACTCGCCCTAACACAGTAAGGATTAACAGATTGAGAGCTCTTTCTGTGTGCGATGTCACGTGGTGGTGGTACGGTGCCAAAGGGGCTAGGAACAGGGGGCCTTTTGGGGAACCAGCCCTGCCAATAATTTTGGTTCTGTGTGTGTGTGTGTGTTTGTTGGGTGGCTGAAGTCCGTTCAGCCCCCCCCCCATAATTGAAGTTGAAAGTATGTAAAAGTTTAAAACATACATAGTCCAGGATTGGAGCTATAAAATGCAAAAAATGCCCATAAAAAATGTTTTTTCAGCCATTTTTGAAGCCAACAGCTTCAGGGTTTTTCCCTGCCCCCAACCCCCTCCCGTCAAGGGGCTCTGCCTTCTGGGCCCCCGACTGGGAGCTACGCCCCTTGACCCCTGGACTGGGCTCATCCGCCCCATCCCTAAATCCTAAAGCCTATGGTGTGCATGGCCGCCCATGGCCGTAGCACACAGAAATGCTCTGTAGAAAAGGCTAAATTTTCATAATACGAAATTTAATGTTTATAACATGAGTATTTTAGTAAATGCATGGCTTATAACGGTAGTAATAACAATTTACCCAATACAAAATTGCCATTTCCTGTCGGTAAGATCAGGAATGTGTGAAGGTGACCGTTAAGTGTGCGAGTACTCATGTATGAATAAGCCCCGAGAAATTTAATTTTAAAAAATGATCCAATTTGGATATAAGATAACAATATAGGTGTAAACTCACGGCAGAGGGCAAGATTCGACCTCTTATATGAAATACAACGAGAGGAAATAAATCTATTCGGAAGGATGGTAATCACATTTGAACAAGTGAAAGGCAAAAATGGTTGCCGCTGCATTTTCTTTAACTTAAAATGTTCGATGTCAAAAAATAGTATCGAGTTATGTAATATAATTTAATTTTAAAAGAAATCAAACGCAGGCAGATCTTTAAAAATAAACATCGGTATATTTCAAGTATTGGAATACATAGGGATCTTGCTTTTTCTTAGTGATTTATGAACTCGGAATGCGCAAGAGTTGCCCTGTCTAACTTTAACAAAAAGGGCAAATTTAGATGGAATTACATAGAGTAGCCCTTTGTCTTTCAAATACAACCTTTGCGAAACTCACGATCTTATTAAAATTGCTTGCTTAAGGCCGCATATGTAAAAAAATTAGTATTGATTCCTTGAATTAAAAGAAAGAGAATGCTTTTGCTCTTTTCAATGTTTTTATGATCATTCAAACAAATCGCATATTTGGTGAAATGTTATCATTCACCCGCTTTTGCATTGATATTGACGCAGATGACGATTGCAAAACATAAAAACACATCAGAAATCAATTTTCTTCTTTGTTTTTTTTATTGTTTATTAAAAAATTAAAATCCGGGTTGAGGAATTTCGTAAAGATTAAAGTGTCCACATTTGGACAGGGTTTGTTTTTCATTACCTAAAATCAATCCTGTTGATATTTTGATACAAAACCGCTAATGACGAAATTTTTCAAAACCACAATTCATCGAATTTTTGCACTTTTCTCATGACCTCCTAAAAAGCCCCACTTTCTCAATAAATACAAAGCCTAAGGTCAAAACCCATCATAGGATTGATCATAAACCAGTAGTTTTATTCCTAATAGTCAGAAGTTGAAATTGGAAGTCATAATTATGCAAGATTTAAAATTCATATTGGATTCTTTTGTATTTCCCTTTTGTTTATGCAAAAATGTGTTTTCACTCATTTGCATATTTAATGACCTCATTTTGTTTAATAAAAATTCCATTTTGTTAATCCTCATTTATATGTTTAAAAGAAAATATATGGTTTATTTTACTTATTTTTTACATCTGTATGGAAGTTGCACATCTTTTATTAGTTAAGTGTCTGAAATAAGAGTTTACCATATATGCCAGCCCATTTAAAGAGACAGAAATTGCAAATATTAAAAAAGGGTCAAATATTTTTTGTGACCAATTAAGGCTTCACTTGCATACTAGGGTGGCTTGAGTGCATCTATATGGTTACCTATGTTTTAAGAAAACGTCTCTTTAATGCTTTTGGCGCGCTTGCTAATCCTACTCTATCACCGTTCGGTACCGCTCTTCCTCATTTGTTACGCCCTTGCCTATGTTGCACCTTTCGCGGCTGCCCTGCCCTCCCTGTCTATTTCCTCCCCGTTCTTATACGACATTTCGGCAACGCGTTGCGAGAAAGTAGCAACGCGTTGCGTCTTCGCCCTTAGAATGATAAATTTCTGTGACTTATTTCAAAAAATTACATTACCCACAACAACCATCTTTTCAAATTAACTATGCACCTCTTTTTTGTTCCGCCTCACCAACTGCTTTTGTCCCTCCTTCCCGCACTCTTATTCTCCCATCCCCCACTCTTTTTCCACACATGTTCCCCCCGTCTGTTCGCTAGCTCGTCGTTGGTTGGCGGTTGCACCTCCCTCCTTTTTCCTCCCGGTTTTGTCCCCCGCCTCTTGGGATAAAGTAGCCACGCTTTGGCAAGCAGTTTTTTGGCAACGCGTTTGCGGCGCGGCCAATCAAAATCATGGCATTTCTGTGCCGTATTTCAAAAAATTAGATCCACAACGCATTGCGGCATACGTTATGCCTTAGGCCTTCACAACGCTTGCAAGCCTTCACAACGCGGTTGCGAGCTTCACCACACGTTGTAAACTTCACAACGCGTTGTGAATGCAATAAGGGTCATAACGTAATGCCGCAACCCGGGCGTTGTGAAGGTTTCAACGCGTTTTGAAAGGTCCAACGCGTTGTGAGATTTATATTTTGAAATACGTCACGGGAATTCATGATTTTGATTGGCCGACACCGCAACGCTTTGCCGAAATGTTGCAAAACGCGTGTCCGAAATGTCGCAACGCGTTGCCGAATTGGCAACGCGTTGTACTTTCTCACAACGCGTTGCTGCAATTCGTTATGCCCCTTATGGCTTTTGTTGACTTTAGCAACGCGGTGAAGCTTGTAATGCGTTGTGAAGCTCGCCAACCGCGTTGTGAGGCTTGCAACGCGTTGCAAAGTATCTGGCAACGCGTTGTGGTTCTATTTTTTTGAAATACGTCACAGAATTCATTATTTTTGATTTCCGACGTCGCACGCGTTGCCGACATTCGCAAACGCGTTGCCTACTTTTCTCGCAACCGCGTTTGCAAGCAATACGTTATGGCCTTTATGGCTTGCCATAAACTCAGTCCAATATCGATGGACCCCGGACGAATGGAAAAAGCCTCGGTCGACCGGAAATTCACGCGACCGAATCGCCCAGCCAATCGCGATAATAACCCACTCGTTCTTATTTACTTTCCGGTCGACTTGGATTGCTTAAAGATTGTCCCACCTACTTTGCAGTGATCTTTCATTCGGCCGGGCTTTGCGTGGACAGCTCACTTTACCAACTGTTGTTTTGTTTTACATGTTTTTTTTTTAATGTAAATTTGGTCTTTGCCCCTCTTTATTATTTTGTATTATTGTTTGTCTTTTC
>JAMKCH010078452.1:0-45592 GCA_023653785.1 Ophioderma brevispina | reverse complement strand
CCTGCTTCCCACAGGGCATTACAAGTTTTTTCCCTACGCTGGGCATTTCTTGGGGATGGTGACGTCCACAGTTCCGACATGGGTTTCGAGCATGCCGCTGAACACCTTGCAACTTTCTGTTGCCCAGATGTCAATGCACCTAAATGCTTGTGATTGTTCTGCTGCATGGCCAAATGTCATGGCTTTTGCAATCCAACTCTGTTCGCGAAGCAGTCTTGCTCTAACTGTATCGTCTGCATTCCGACCACCACTCTGTCCTTAATCAAGTCATCCTTCAGTGTTCCAAAACCACACGTTTTGCTTTTTGTCCTCAATCTGTGATGAATTTGTCAAAGATCTCCTGATGGCTGCGGTACACGGGTGTTAATTTGTGGACCTCAAAGTCACATTCTTCTTTGGCACAAGTGTTTGTCAAATAGCGTAAAAGCACCTCTGGATCATCCTGTCGTCTGTTTCCAACTGAATGAGTTTTGTATTGACCAAAGAAATCCTGCTCCAGCACAATCAATATGTCTGGCCTGGATCTGCTTGCATTGTTTTTGTAAACCACTGGTACTGTAATACAAGTAAAACTGTTGCTTCCATAGTGGCATGTTATGCCAACACGTTCATCTATGTTGAAATTTTGGCGGAGGTTTCAGTCCTCTGATGCCGTACTGTTGGTGGTGCTGGGTCGGGCTCTGATCAGCATATGCGGCGGTTTCTTGACATACAATCCCTACGCTGACACCATATCTTTATATTATGTCCTGACTCTGTAATAACACACACACAGTATATACAATATTCTTGTATGTTTATTCCTGGTAGCCAGGCAAAGGTCCATCTTGTTGAGGACCAGTCTAGTACTGCACTGGGTTATTGTGAATATAGCTAAGGGAGATGGGCTGATGAGTGGCATATTGCCTAGGTGGCTAGGAGGCCAAAAGTGCTTGCTTGCAGTTTGTGTTTTGTTGGGCCAGAGGTCATGGACGCGGTAAAGGCGTGCCAGTGGTGTGGCCTATACTGTTGCTGTGGAAGGTTAATAATATGCCAAGTCAGCATCTTATGACAGGTATAGCCTCAGGGAATCTTGTGGACGCACACATGATGATCATTAAATGACTGATTACCTGACTTGTCTTTGGAAGTGGCCCTACGCACTCTATTAACACCCTACTAAATGGCTCAGCAAATGCTGGTATTGGTTGCAGGGAGCGTAAGGAATTTTCTGATTGGCTTGCCCACCATTTGACAGTGTTACAAGTCTTACCATACTCAGACCATCATTTTCTGAGTGTATAGGCCACCAAAATGACTCCTAATTCTGTCATTGGTTTTATTCACACCTAAGTGTCCTGCAGGGACTAGCATGGGCTATCCCTATACCCTCCCTAGTGGTATACCTTAAGCCCACAATTTGATGCACATCCTTCCACTCTTTATCTACACGTGCATCAGGTGGCCGCCATTTTTCTCATGAGGACCCCAAATTTGCTTGTAGAAACATACAGGATTTGATCGGCGTCCTTTGCGACAATCCCAGTGCTGGGTCGTTGTGCCGCTCATTTACCAGCTTGTCATGGCTTAAAGGTCTCCTTCACAGTCCCTAACTCTATCATGCTCACGGCTGGATTTTCATTGTTTACCATCTTGTCACTTTGTTTGGCTCAGGGCTGGATTTTCACTACGAGGGAATTTAGTCTCCCCTGAAGAGGATGGATGACCTCCAATGTCCTTTAACTTGATAGAAAAGTATCCTCTAAATTTGGGACCAAGTCATACTCAACGCTCTTCCTATATGTATGAGTATTTTGACCATCACCTGCTCACTGTTTTCCTGTGAGGCTTTCTGGTCATTGACCTAGTTATCCTGCACATGCTGGGAAATTTTATTTCTCATCAAAACTCATCCACTGTACAGGGCACCTGGAAACTATGGGATCTGGGAGTACCTCCCCCTGCCAAATCTTCCCTAACAAACATGGTCCCCTTTAACGGTAGTAAAGGGGGTGATCCATGTTGTCTAAGGGGTATCCTTGTCTAAGGGGTATCCATGTTGTCTAACACCAATTGTGACAGTTTTCCAGAAACCAGTCTGATTTTCAAATTCATTTTGGGTGGAGAGGGACACTAATTCAATCCATACCTATCCCCCTGAATCAATCACTAGTTCCTGTGGAATCTCATATCAAATGGAAGTGCATCTTCATATGGACTGCGCGCGCACACTGTCCCGCATGATTCTAATTGGGTTTGGATCTAAACTACACCTGAAAGTGACATCAAATCCCCTCCAAACAAAAGGTTAAAGTCGTCCCTTACTTTTTCTGTGTCAATTCCCGTTTGTGGAATTTCTTGTTTTGAACAGAAGAATGAACGTTTGACCTCAAAGTAAAACATGCACACCCTCATTGGTTTTTGACTTCACTTTTGGCTTTCTCCATTTTATTGGTGGATATCCATGTATCTCCCAACCACCTTGACTTTGTATTTCCGGGCTTTTACAGTAATGGCATGTGAACTGTGAGTTGGGTCCCATCCCATGGCTTTTGATTAGCACCATTATTTTTCGTTACTTGTCTTACTCCCCTTTTCATGGGGAACCTGACTGGGTTTTCCCCTCCTGAGTGCTTACCATGAGATACTTTTGTTAGAAACCCGACCTGTATTGTTGTATGTGTTATACTAGTAAACATTCTTGGCTATGCCTACTAGTATGTACGTAGTTTGTGATCAAAGCATAGTACGTCGCCTTCCCGCTGCTTCATGCAAACTGTCAATTTTTTGTTTTCATCCAGATGTGTTTTGATATCTGTGATGTAGACCCTGTTTGAACTCTTCAACTAAAATCAACTACCTTAAGTGTTGACCAAAATTGTGCCCAACTTCTTTTGAGAAAGCGCCTTCACATTTTCCTTTACACGGCAATTCAACAATGGTCTGGTCATCCTTTTTTCTACCAGACCTATTTTTGTCTATATGCCTCTGGCACCAACCAATTCATATGCTTTGAGCACTGCCTGTCTTAACCCGCGTCATAATCACTAACATCTGTCTAATACATGCCGAATTAATTTCCCGGGCTTACCAATGAACACTGACTGTAGCAACCAGGTCCAAGATTCCTTGGGCCATTTGCAAGCTATTTTCACCTTTTCTCACAGTGGTAAGAAAGTATTTTTGTCTACGTCTTGTTCCTGAAATTTGGAACCAGGCGGGGCGAATATTTTTTCGCCGCAATCAAAACCAGAGGGCTGGAATAGTCTGATGAGGCTACCTTGTTTGTTCAATTTTTCTAACTCTAACTGAGCTTCGAGCTCTTTTTGTTTCATCTAATTTCCATTTCTTTTGTTTTCATTTCATTTTGCAATTACATTCTTTCTGTGCATTTCTTTTTGCATCTGCATTTGGTCAACTTTTCTTTTTTCCAATTAAATTTGCATGGCTAGTTTCTTAACCAGCTTTCTTTCTCAGCTCATCAAAACTTCTCCCAAGTTATTTGCCCTATGAACCCTTCTGGATCACACTCCTTGTGATTGTACTCTACAACACTATATATTAACTTGAACCAAACTACAACGTAGTACATGTTAATACACACAACATTTTGTATGCTAAATTGGCACAATGTTTACAATATATCACAATTTTAATGTGTAATTTCTGAACAATAAGCTCAATTTATCTCAATTCAATTCCCAAGACACCCCAATTCTGTTATGACTTCTCCGTGGACGCCTAAGGTCAAAATACATTTCAAAAACAACAAATAAAGAGGGCCTTTTGCACAGTGATCATCTGAATTTTAATATAATATAACAAACTGTTTTAATGATTGTATTGGTTCCAGAATTTGGTATGGTCCAAAGTACAATATCTATACAATTCAAAATTACACTTAACATTCTAATTTACTCACCTCAGAGTTCATTGGTCTCCAACTAAAAGTAACGTTTGCAGTTCAACGTAGATATGTCCTCATACACGCGAAGACCCAAATGACGCAGCAAAGTCACGCTAATAAATCCCTCAGGTAGTATTCCATTGGAATCTTTCTCTAAGTCCTGAGGTTAACTTTTGTCCAGCATTCAGACGATGGGGCTTCCCCCTCTGACGTATGCTACGTTCGCACAATAAAATCCCAGGTAATTACCACCACCTTCTTTCCTATTCCTCATATAGGACCACAATTTGGAATCCCTTTTTTGATTCGAAAACTGAAGCCTTTTCCCTTTCCCCCCACTTTAGGGCTTAAAAGATTACGACAGCAGACAATTTAGATAGCAAGCCTAGCTCCGTCGGGATCCCAAAATTATAAATCCTGGCACCAAGCTGCTAGAAACCCTCAAAAATCGAACCATTAATTGTAATGTAAAACTAGCTATAATATACTGTATAGCCCAGAGCTCTAGTTTAGCTCTTGATTTCAACTTCTGTGCCCAGTCCTTCGTCCAAGTACTATGTTTAACGTCTCAGACTCTAGATTTCCCTTTCTAACAATCAGCATTACAATCAGCATCATCATCACATAACCTGACTCACATCACTTTCCATATTAACTTTGTGGGAAAATTCCCTGATCTTACATGTTTTGATCTAAAAGCAGAAACAAGTTGACTCAGTTTTCTAAATTTAGCATTCTTGGGGGAATTCCCCACTTCCCCCTATTGTGCAATCTATTTAACAGTTCACTTCAACTGCATAAACAACTCTTGGGAAATGCCCCTTTCTTTCCTGCTCTTTTAATAGTAAACAACGTAACTTTTCCTGTGGAAAAGCTTTTCTCAATAAAATTGATGAAATAATAGTTTTAAAAGTTATCAGAAAAGTGGAGGCTATATAACAATGTAATATTGAGGCCGACCTGATATTACAAATTGCCTATAATGGTATGATACACTGCTAGCGATAGCTACCTTCCACGACCATTACTTTTTGCACAAATGTTTCCTTGCCGACCAAACCCCTTTACACCACTGTAAAAATTCGGCCCATTCCCGAAATAGTCGGGAAGAGGCAACGCACTTTTATTAGAAACACTAACGCCGCCAAAGCGTGGTGCTTCGCCCTTATACCCAAAAGTTTTCTCCAACACTCGCACGAGGTATTTTCGCTGGCAGAAAAACAGAAAATCGGCGACAGAAGGCACTGACCTAGAGAGAAACGTCAATCACCGAGCACATAAGTATCCACTAAGAACGTAAGCTTAAATTGTAATCCGGACAGGTTATTACAGTTTTTTCTGGTGTTTTTATTACCTGGCATCAGGGATTGTACTCTCATTGGCCCGCATCACTAGCCCTAGCGATGCGGGCGCCCCCTTGTAATTCCACTCTCCCTATGTCACAGATTTCCCCTCAATTTTTTCCTGGCTTTTTTCTTGGGTGTCCTTTCAGACCTTTAGACTCCCCCGAGTTTATCGAGAGATTTTTAGATCCTACCTAGAACCGCCATCTTTCCGTATTATCGTTCCTACAGTAATTGGATAGCTTCCGGTAACTCCGTTCACTTACGGGTGGCCTTTTGCGCCACCTGGTGCGACTTTATTAATGTTTCCTTTTACAGTCATGTGGCGGCCTGTGGGTCCTATTTTCCTTCTTTCCCTGGCTTCGATTTTTTTTCCTTATTTTTTTTGTCTTGTTTTTTGCTCTCCTTCCTTTTTTACCTTAGGAGGGGTGGAGGGTCCTCCTCTGACCTCTGGAGGGGGTGGGGGTCCAGGGGGGGCCACTTGGGGCTTTGTGGTTTTGATTTTTTTCTAATTCCTGGGACCCAACCACAGGGGATCCCCTTGGACAAATTGTCTCCATGGGGGGTTCCTTTTCCAACCGGAAGTGACCCCGTATCTTGGTATTTTTGCCCGGATGGGTTTTTAACCTCCCTCATTGGGTTTCAGGGGGGTCTCCTTAAACTCGGAAAGGTCAACTCCGGTGACCGGAATTTGAACCGGAAGTTGTACTTTTTTTAGGTCGGAACACCTTTTTTTGGCCCCCCCTTTTTGGCTGTTCCTTATGAAACCTTCCTGTGTCTGAGTGAGCCTATTCTTGGGTTTTTGTAGGACTTCTTCTCCCTCAGGGGTCGTTGGGATCTATTACTCCACCCCCGAGTCCGGGGTCCGTTTGGTATTAGTTCACCACCCCCACCATTAGGGGTTGTTGGGATCCTGTACACCACTCCATTTGTTATAAGGGTGTTTGTATGAGTTGCTCCCTCTTTCCTACAGGTGTCTTTGGGAATTATACTCCACCCCCGATTAACAGGGTCGATGGGTTTTGTTCACCACCCCAACCCGATTAGGGTTTGTTTGGGGCCTTATACCCCACCTCCTTTGCTATGAGGAGTGTTGGGTATGTGTCGCCACCCTCCTTCTTACAGGGGTCGTTGGGAATTATACCCCTCCCCGATTACAGGGTCATTAAGTATTGGCTTCACCAACCCCCGCCCTTCGTGGGTTGATGGGGCCTTATACACCACCCCCTTTTTATAAGGGGTGTTGGGTATGATTTCTCCACCCCCCACTCCGGGTCGATGGACACTAATACACCCCCCTTTTTTAAAGAGCCCCTTTTAATTAGTACCCCACCTCCGTTTGGCAGGGGCCAGATATAAAGAGATCCTTCCAGTTCGTTCTGGGCCCGTCTGACCATGACAGGTCTATGGACGATGGGGTCGCAGCTTGTCCCGATGGTCGAGAGATATCCTCTCCCCTATGTACTGCTTTCCCATAGGCTCTTGGATAGGATGGGAGTCCCTCGTCCCTGATGGTCCCGTGAATTGATGTTCTACTCCCTCCTCCTCTTTTTTGTGGTTGATATAGTACCGTTTTTCTCACCTCTAGTTGTTATTTTTTTCCTTCACTCAGAATAGAAAACCAAGGCAACAAAGAAAGCTAAAGGATGCAGCAACTGTTCCTGGTTCCTTCCCAAGGGAGGCCCTCACACCCTTATGTGCCCTATGCAGGACCTGCACCAAGGACAACCATCTCTGTGAGAGCTGGATCGGAACATGGAAATCGATAGCCAATGGGACTTGTTCGCTGCCGAAAGAAGAATTGAGACAGCAAAGAATTGATCTCTGGATGCCCAATCTGAAAAATCTAAACTAGTAACCTTTCAGTTGAGTTCAACAAGGACCCGCTCACACCCCCGTCTTCGGGCGTTGGGTGCTTTGGGGCCTGGTTAAATGCACCACCCTCTCGCACATAACGGGGGCGTTGGGCAGTAACCTCGGAGATGCACCACCCCCCACACTGTCCGTTGGGCATAGGGATCTCTTTTCCATCTCTGCGCCTTTTCAGGGTCGGCCAGACACTGCCGTGATCGACCTGCCCCTTCGAGGAAGGGTAGCTCAGTCCTCTCGACGACTCTTCGTAAGTCGCACCCCTGCCCTCTTCACTGCCCGGACCATATGACGTCCATAAGCGCCTAGAGATCCACGAATCTCCAACTTGCGGGGGTCAGAGGCGGTCGACTTTCGGACCATAACGGGTAGTCACGGTCGTGCTCCTCCTCCCCTCGGGATACCCTGCAACGGTAACTGGTCTGCAGGACCCCCTTTCATTGGTCCATTTTCCTCCAGCTCATAGCTGGTCCGAACGTTGCTATCGGGCCCCATTGTCCGCGACGCCCGACCACAAACCGTCTACCGTCCAACCCGGCCGGAGGGAACTCCCCGAAACGTGACATTACAAACGCTTCGAGAAAGGCCCGAGCCAGCCCCTCGACCGTTAGTTCGTCCTCCCGACGACCCGGTTAGATCACGGTCGCGGGACATAGCACCCCGACCTCATTCGGTCCACCCATACTCTGGTCTAGCTGCCGGTCGCCCGGTTGTCAGGTGACGCCCCCGACCAGGTCCAGCAACACCGATCCGTCGGGGCTCTTTTGGGACCTACGTCGAGGATGTACCAGAGGGCCGTCAAAATCCACGGTCGGCCCATCTGGCGTGGTCCAGCACGGTCCAGGTTTGGCCGTGGATGCACCACCGGTAGGATCATTTGGTCCTGCCCTGCAGTGGCTGTCGGACCCTGAATAATGACAAAGTTATCTCATCTCTGGTTGCATAACATCCTGTGACAAATTCCCGACCGAGCATAAGACCCCCTCGCTGGAGAGGGCCCCCCCCGTCCAAGTTGGCCTAGAACTCACTAGCGCTCGGTAGGAAAGGCGGTCCGGAAACTTTAGGAATCCGAAGATGACCCGACATACCCCACGTGAGATGGGTCTGGCCCGGGCCTGGGAGAGGTTCCCTCACCTTCCCCCCGTTATGGCAAATGTACCCCTTAACGGAGCGTCCTTGTAACAAGGCCTGTCCCCACTGGTCGCAGGGTCCGTGGATGTCCCACCCTCGACGTCCGGTCCGAGTGCGTCGGGTCTGGGTCCACAATGTCGGGCCCCAGTATCCCAGACCCATTATACGGCCCCGCTCGTCGGGCCCAGTGAGGGTAGTAATACAGGAGAGTCGAGGCCTGGCTTACCTCCTCCTAATTGGTAGGGCCCGACTGGGAGAACGATTTACGCTCCCCGCATCTTTTGGCCCTCCCCGATGGATGTTCCACCCTCACAGGGTGTTCAGTCTCGGTCGTCTCGCTCTCTGAAAGAGTCACCATGGGCGACTTGCAAGCGCAGGATTTACCCTGCAATCCAACGTCTTTTTGTTTTCCTGAGCTCACCTGCCAACCCTCAACTCTCGGGTGGCCGGTTCAGAGCCAACACCAGTCAGTTGGCGCCAGGAGTAGGTGCGTCGCCAATTGGGGGCGGCGTCTTGCCTCGGCAACAAGCGTTTTCTTTCTGTGGGATATACTGGCCGCACTGTCGTCCATTGGGTAACCCTTATAGGGCACCTCCAACGACCTATAACCCTGTTGAGACCAATTACGGGACCGCTTGCTGACCCCCACAGGGTTTCGGGGGCCATTCTTGGCAGCCGTTATAACGGATGACGGCCGCCGTTGGAGTACATTCCCCACCTCAGATCCAGTCGGATCTCAGGATTACAGCAAAGCCCCCAAAACCACCTAAGTCTATGCCATTTATCCCTCTGTCGCGGGATTATTAAGTTTCCTGTATGACTCTGTTTATACAGAAGGCCGGGTAGACACGCCTTCCATAGGTGGAGCCCGCCTTCCCCGGCGGGAGACGAAGACTCCTCGTACCTAAATATACCTCTTTTGCCATAGCAGCCGATCATCAAATGACTCTGGATAAGAACTCTCACATGCATTCCTCACAAACCTCCTCCCCAGTGAGTAGAAGGGGCAGAAAAGCGGCAAACGGCGACCCTCCTTCAGGGTCTCAGTCCTGGAATACGAGCGTGACGCTGAGTTCGGCGGGCGCTGGATCGCTGCTCTAGACGGGATACAATCTCATCATACCCAACCGCTAGGTGTTCTCTCATCTGGACCATTGTCTCTTTCGACCCGATAGATTGCTCGTCCAGCAAGGCCTCTTAACACCGCTCTCTCATGGATACCGACCTCAAACCACCGTAATCGCTGACCCTTGCCAGATTTCGTGAGAATCGGTTAGGTTCAAGGCGCCAACTGGTAGCTAAAGCCCTCCCTTTTTCGGACACCAACGCCCGGGAGTTTGAGTCAGCTCCTCGGGGTGGAGACCTCTTTGGTGCCAGTGGCCACGCTCCTGGTTCAGAACAGGATTCCGGCCGAAAGGCGGCCAAGGAGGCAGCCATGTTGGCTGGGGCAAACTGTAGAAGGGACGGGAAGAGGAAGTGCAAGAAGTCTAGCCAACACCCCTTTTCAGGCCTCGCAGGGGTCCAGCAGGAGTCAGGCGACCTGAGTGCTAGATACCCCCGCCTGCCCAACAAGGCTTCTCATACTAAAGCCATGGTGGTGGTGGGGGAGGTAAGCCCAGTGGTGCTAACCCCCCAACTCCACATGGATGTTTTCAGATTCCCTCTCTCGCCATTATTGTCCTTTGCATCATCCCTTGACGCTGAAGGTCCCAGTCCCCCGGGACCTTCCTCCCGATACCTTCAAGGTGGAGCTCTTCCCATAACAATGTACTTGGGAGTACCATCATCCACGTGTTCCCTCCCTCGTCACTCTGACTTCGGTGCTCGAATTCGGGGTGGGGGGGGTCACCTCCTCAACCTCAGAGTGGCGGCCAGTGGTCGGTCACTTCAGTCCCGACGTCATATCAATATCCTCGAGTTAATGGGTCAGTGTTCCTTACAACACTGCGGCGGTGGACCCTTTGTCAGGGGGAAGACAGTCTTGATTCGATGCGACAATATGACAGTGGTCACCTATGTCAACAAAGAGGGAGGATCCAGAGTCCCATCCTTTGCTGCGAGACCTTGAAACTCCTCAATGTGCGCCCAAAGGGGACAACGGCTCGTGGCCACTCATGTTCCGGGGGTGGAGACGTGCTGGCAGATGCCCTTTCTCGAGAGGGAACTTTGTCACACACTCCATTGAAGGTGAGGGGATCATCGGTGGAATGGCAGCTCCTTCCATCAGTTTTGCCGTGCAATATTCAAAAGGATCGAGCGTCCACATGTGGACCCTGCTCGCCTCCGCAGTGAACCACAACTGCCGGCGTATTACGGCGTGTTCAGGATCCTCAGTGCTTTTGGGAAGGGATGCGGATTGCATAGATTGGTCGGGCTCAAACTAGCTTGTCCCGCCGTTCCATGATCCGAGAAGTCCACTCGAGAAGGTGGCTCTTTCCCAGAATTGCTGTTAGCTTTGTATGTGGCCCCGTCTGGTGGCCTCGACCGCTGTGGTTCCCCCGGCTGCTAGATCTGCTAGTAGGGGAACCGGTCCGCCTCTGCAGGTGTGCGGGGACTGGTAAGAGGTCCTCCAGCCGATCCGATTGTCCCAGAGCGCACCATCCACGCTCTGAGCCTGACTGTCTGGCGTATTTCCGCCAACACTACACTCAGGCGGGATTTTCTGAACAGGCTGTCGCGCTCGCTGCTCATGCCAGGCGAAAGTCGACTAGAATTTCTTACAATTCTAGACTCCGCCGTTACCAGCTGGTGTGCCGATAGAGAGATCAGTCCAGATTCTGCAAATGTAGGTCAGGTTACGGACTTCCTTACGGAAGTGTTTCAGGATGGGGCGAGTGTTCAGACAGTCCGCGGTTATCGCACGGCTATCGGACAACTCCATGGAGGTTTCGGAGATGGTCTATCAGTCTCCTCGAGCCCCCACCTGACCAGCCTGGTGAAAGGTATGTTCATGGTTGGAGTTCCGCTTCCACATTCCAGCAGGCTTACCTGAGGGATTTGGTGAGGCGAAGAAGGAAGTGTTGGCCGTCCATGCTCTGATGGCGGGCCGGTCAATTGATTCGAATCCAGGAGCTTTAGTAAGTCTTGAGGGTGTTACGAGGGCTCTGCGGTAGTACTTAGTTATTTTCTGCGACCTTGTTCCGCCACCGGGACTTGCCAGTGGTATTCTGTGCAAAAGTAAGGTCGTGGAAGGTAGCTATCGCTATCGCAGTGTATTCCTCTCTCAAATGTGAGAGGGTGATACACTAGCGTACGATACCTACCTTCCACGACCTTACGGCCCACCCGGGATGTTAGTTGTCCACCCACAAAAAGGTCCCTAGAGGGTTGCTGTGGTGTTGGAGAAACTTTTTGTTTATGGGTAAGGGCGAATCACCACGCTTTTGGCGGCGTAGTGTTTCTAATAAAATAGTGCGTGCCTCTTCCCGACTATTTCGGGAATTGGCGAATTTTTTGGTAAAGGGGTTTCTGGTCGTGCCCAAATGAAACATTTGTGCAAAAGTAAGGTCGTGGAAGGTAGGTATCGTACGCTAGTGTATCGCCCTATCACATTTGAGAGGGGAATATCAATCAATACTGTATAACCTTTCAGAATTTAATTGTTTTGAAGCCTTCGTGTGCAAATACTGAGCCAAAACTCTGTGAATAATTGTATTTTTCAATTTATCTCATACAGGTGTTTGGTACACCCTGTATATTTTTTAATGCTCCCTAAAACCGTAAACAAACTATACATCGTGTTAAAGCTAAAGCTACATCTTCACACTATACAAAATATATTACTCTTTTTGACAAAATGTATTTAGTAAAGAAGAAATGGCCAAATTTCATTAACATGTTTAAGCATGTAATTGTTTTGTTCCACCCTGTATATATTTTGGACATCCCTGTATATCAACTTGACACTTCTAGGCCATGATACGTTCGTGATTTAACGATCTTTTCGTGCAACAGCGCTGGGGATCACTTACTTCCTCAACTAAAATTTAAAAATAGTATGTAACCAGGAAAAGCGTTATCCCCCAAATGAAAAAAGTGCACATTATTTAGAAAGATGAATAAATGTCAACTCAATTTACTTCCCAGAATGGCAGTGACCAATATGTACCTAAACTCAAGCCAACAATAGAGCTAATGATATTCAACAATCAATCTAAAAACACTTCAGATCTCTTCTCAAACAGGGTATGCAGGTCCATGTTACATGCCTACACTGTTGAAAAGATTTTAAGCTATATTTGTATGACTTTTCGCCGTAGTGAGCTCTAGTATCGGTTCATAACTTAAAGGGCCACATACTCACCTCGCCCATGATTTTTAAAAATGTATGTCGCGTGAATACCATTGCTTTCTTGGTAAATTGAATAGAAATAGGGTTTTAAAGACAAAGTAACTTGCGGATCTAGGTTATGCCCAAATTAGTCATTCCTTGCCATGGCTTTTCTCTTCATGAATTTTTGGTCCCTTTACCGTGTTTCTTTTCGAAAAAAAATGTTAATCATTTGTCAAAGTTAGTGAACACACAGTAGAATCTCTTTTATCGCGAATGAGGAAAGAACTTGCCAATGCAGCAAGGACATAACATTCGAAGTCTATTCAACTGCGTGCCCAATAACAATAGACCAGATGTAATAATGCGAATTGTGTCCCGGGCCGATTATTGAATATCATTAGCTCATTGTTCGCTTGAAGCATGTTGAGGTTATGTGTATTCCATTGTCACTGATATCTGGAAATAAATTGAGTTGACCTGTTATTAATTTTTCTAAATAATGTGCACTCTGTTCATGTGGGGACACAGCTTTCCTGGTTAGATAAATTGGTTTTAATTTTAGTGAAGGAAATACCGTAATCCCCAGCGCTGGAGCACGAAAATTTAAATAAAAGGCCCAAATTGTATTATGTACATGGCAATTCTAATAGATATCTTCCTATATTATAAGCTTCAGAAAAGGTTACTTTTACTATTGTAAGGACTCAGAATGAGAAACCGCGGTGAGCACTTAAGAGTACATCGACCTCCGATTTTCAACACTGGTGGCATGAGTAACACAAAGGTACCCCAGTTTGACACAGGGACATATAGATAAAAAAAGGATAAGGGGTGGAGAGGTATGTAGACAATGTGCACCTGGGTAGTTGGAAGGAGGTAGGAACCGGGTTAGTTGGAAAGGGCCACTCTTTGTAGATGAGAAGAGGGGATCTGTGTTAGTTGGGCAAGGATGCTCTGTGAACAGCTTTGAAAAGGCTCCCAGGCAGTTGTGAAAGTGGTCTTGGATAGTTTGAAATGAAGAAAAGACTTGGGAAACTTTGGGGCAGCTATAAAAGGGCCCTGGTATATTTGCAAAGAAGGGGCCCTCTGGGTTCGGTAGTCAGACAGGGATCCACTAAGTGTGACAAAGTTATAAATGCTCAGTTACGTCCTGATAAGTTTCACCACAACTAACTGTTTTCATACATATTCTTGTATTTCAATATATTATTCTTTATCTTATTCACAACACTTTTGTACAAGCAAGTTGCAATAAACTCACGATTGATCTGAATTGTGTCTACGTTTCTTTCTTACATAAGTATAAACTCACTCCTTGGGGCGCCCTTTCCTTTTTAAAGAATTTTTTAATTCCATTTTGATGCAGTAAACATTTAATGTGTAGTTATAATAGTGCCATAGTATACTGTGTCTAACAACATTCCGGATCCGTAATCCGGATATGATTCCATTTGCGGCAAATTAACATTTGTTGTAAAAAATTATAATCCACATGAAGGACTCTTTGTGCAAAATTTCTTCAAAGAGACGTCTTCCTGAAACAAATTACACTCTTTAGGTGAATTACCCCTTTGGAGGGGCTAAATGAATATTTAAATTAAATTTGAGGAAAATATCACTTTCTATTGATTTGTTTGAACGTCAATCGTAGCTTCTGTTTCAAAGTTATGGTCCAAAATGTAACTTCACAAATGGAAATATCCTATGATATTTCTTATGTATTTTATTGTTTTCCTCAACGCGATATTAAAACCTTTTCCACTTTAAAAATCATATCTCAAAAAGTAACGCTTTTGATCTCTAACCTTCCAACAATGCTTGTGAAAATTCAAGCACTTTCTAATTGATATCAAAGTTGAAGGGCATTTATAAAATATCTACAACTTAAAACACCAGTGTTTTTAGACTAAATTGCCGATATCTCTAAAGTGAATTTTACGATATGTTCATTGTGTGTCCAGGATTTTTTCCAAAGTGGGGGAAAATTTTCTTGGAGAATGGTATAAAAAGTCAATTAAAACATACTAATTGGGACTAGGCCTTTGAACCAGAACTATTTCCACTTGGCCCAATGGAAAACTTGATTAAAGGGGGGGGGGGGTCATTAGTCAATAAAGGGAAACTAATTTTTTTTGCCATATCACATAATTCCATACCATATCCAAGTACCATTGCATCAACTTCGAGAGAATTTCTTGGTCAACAGACAAAGATAAATATTGTATTTGATATTATTTCAGACAAAAACCTTGAATGATAAGTCAGCCTGAATGATCCCTACCATGATTGCGTATTTTCCGTGTTGAAGCAGGACTGTTATTTCAGTTAGGAAATTGGAATTTTCGTATTGAGTGAGCGTCATTGAAATGAAGGGATACAGCACAACACACCATTTGCGTGCAGATACTGTGGGATGTATGTGACCTCACTTGAAAGACTAATGCGCCATTTTAAAAGGCTAAACGAAAGTCTTGAATTCCGAAGACAGAAACAGTGTGATTGTTGTCAAAAAAAAAAAGTCGCTGCACTACTTGGTGGATCTTAACAAAACATTCAGAAGACCCACAAAAGAGAAACCTTATCAGTGTGATATGGTCAAAATGTTTTTCCAAACAAGAAATGTTATAAGGATCTCAAGGAGACTCACACAAAGATAACTTGTATCAATGTGAGTATTGTCATAACCGTTTGCCGAGCAAAGTAATCTTACAAACACTTAAGGACCTTCATTCAAGGAGAACTTGTATCACTTACAAGGATAAACCCTATCAGTGTAAGTATTGTCAGAGATGCTTCAGAAGACGATCCAATCTTACAAGACACATTCGTACTCATACAAGGGAGAAACCATATCAGTGTGCATTGTCAGAAATCCTTCGCCGATCAAAGCAATCTTAACAAAACACATGTTTTACAAACTCACCACACGGAACGTAATCATGTGAGTATTGTCAGAAATCTTTTGCCGACAAAAAGTAATCGTACAAAACACATTCTGACTCACGCAGATGATAAACCGCGTATCATGTTTAATATTGTCAGAGATGCTTCAGAAGACGAGCCATCTTATAAGGCACATTAGGACTCAATACAAAAGAGCAACCATAATCAAATTTAAGCATTGTCAAAAATTCTTTGGCTGAACAAAGTAATCTTACAAGACACATAAGTCTCACATCACACAAAAGAAAAACCCTTATCACTGTAAGTATTTGCTACAAATGCTTTGCCCAACAAATTAGTTTGACAGAAACATTGGACCTCACAACAAAGGGGAACCATTATCAGTGTGAACATTGTGAAAAATGCTTTGCCACACCGAGTAGGCTGACAAACAACGCATATTCGAGCAACAACACAAGATAGGTAGTATCGTTTGATGTGTCAAAAATGCTTTTATACCAAAAATTGAACTCAGACAAAGGAGATCCTGTATCAGTGCGTATTTGTAAGAAACCTTTAACGTTATCAATTCAAAGTTATCTGTACAACGCCTTCTGACTCACTCACAGGAGAAAACCGTAGCAGTGTGAATATTGTCAAATCTTCAAAAAACGAGCCAATCTTGAAGACACATGAAGGACTCACCCAAAGGAGAAACCGTATCAATGTGAGTATTGTCACAAATACCTTTTGCCGATCAGCAAATCTTAAAGAAAGAACACATGTGTACTCACACAAAGGAGAACCCCACCAATAATCAGTGTGAACATTGTGAAAATGCTTTGCCACATCGCGTCACTTACATGGCATATTCGTACGCCAACCAAGAGAGGTCGTATCAATGTGACATTGTAAAAAATTGCTTATACCATCAAAGTAATCTTATAAAGCATATTAGGACTCACCAACGGAAACCCTATCAATGTGAGTATTGTCAGAAATCCTTTGCTGATAAAAGTAATCGTACAAAACACATATCTGACTCAGAGGAAACGTATCAATGTGAATATTGTCAGAGATGCTTCAGAAAACAAGCCAATCTTATAAGACACATTAGACTCATACAAAAGAGAAACATATCCAATGTAAGCATTGTCAAAATGCTTGCGGAACAAAGTAATCTACAAGCCACTAAGTCTCACACAAGGAAAACCTTATCAATGTGAGTATTGCTACAAATGCTTGCCCCAACAAATTCGTCTTACAAGACACATTGGGACTCACACGAAGAAGGACAACCATATTCAGTGTGAACATTGTGACAAGCTTTGCCACATTTCTGAGTAGGCTTACAACGCATATCGTACTCACACCCAAGAGAATTTTTTTATCATGCTACTTTGCAAAAATGCTTTTTCACAAGTATTCTTTTAACAAGAATAGAGACTCACACCAAGGAATTCTGTCTCAGTGCAAGTATTGTAGAAACCTTTTACACGGATCTAAGTAGTCTTACAAAGCACATTCTTGACTCACGTCCCAGTAGAACCCGTATCAGTGTGAATATTGTCAGAGATGCTTCAAAAACAAAGCCAATCTTTAAGACACATAAATCACACAAAGGAGAAAACCGTACATCATTGTGAGCTTGGTCGAAATCCTGTGCCGATCAAGCAACTTTACAACCACCTGTGTATTCACACAAGGAGAAACCATATCAGTGTGGTGACATTGTGCAAATGCTTTGCCCAATCATGGCATCTTCGTACTCATAACCCACTCACACATCACGAGAGGTCTTCAATGTGACTATTGTCAAAAAAGCTTTTAACCATCAAATTAATCTTATAAAGCATATTAGGACTCACACCAACGCGAGAAACCATATCAATGTGAATATTGTCAGAAATCCTTTTCGGACAAAAGTAATCTTACGAAACACATTCTGACTCACACCCAGGAGAGAACCGTATCAGTGTGCATATTTGTCAGAGATGCGTTCAGAAAACAGCCCATCTTGTAAGACACATAATGACTCACACAAAGCGCAACTATCAGTGTGAGCTTTGTCACAATTTCTTGGCCGATCAAAGAATCTTGCAACCGACATTCGGACTCACACAAAGGCAAACCCTTAAATGCCAGATTTGCCAAAATGCTTTGCCCACAAAGTAATCTCATAAAACACACACTCGAACTCCACATTAAGGAAAGCCCCCTTACACAAATGAACGCTTTGTTTGTGTCATTTTTTCCTTCCCCCATGCCATAGGCCTTGAATTTTGAACAGGAAAACACCCCAGAACAGGGTAAGCTAATGGGTTTAACAACTTGGCATCATGGCCTACTAACCCTGTGTTTGGGGGTAGCCTTTGGTTTGCCTTTCTTGCCTAGTTTGATGTAACAGCCCTTGAGTGGCAACCCACTGTGTTGTTGTTATACAAGGCCTCAACTTTTACCCTGGACTTTTACCCTAGGTAAATTAGGGCATGTTGGAGGTGTACGTATCAAGCGGTAGGTAGCTAGCGGGTAAATTCATTTATGCTCCGCCCACTTGCCCTATAAACGGCTACTGTGTTTTTGTCAAAAGATGGCAGGCTATACGGTAGTCTATTTTTTGGTTGGTAGCACACATCTAATGCCAGCGTTGTACTTGTTGACAGCAGTTTGGATTTTACAACGTGTTAACATTGGCTGTCAGCATCATTGAAGTGTGTGTGTGTATGTGTGTGTGTGTTTTTGTGGGGAGTTTTTTTTTATTCTTTTTGTCTTTGATTTCACAATTTTTTGTATGTCATATCAACTTTGAGGTCTGGCGGAATTGTATGTTTTCCAGTATAAGATTCTCCAAACCAGATTAAAATATAATTATGTACAGAATAGAAATATTTATTATACATTAAAACAAATTTACTAACTTTTAATATATTAAAACGCACTGCAAGATTTTAGTGGCTTAAACTCAACATGAAAGGTGTGGTGCCCACACATGCATGTGTGGTGGGAAGAGAGGGAGCGTGTGTGAGACTGCAGAGAGAGAGGCAGAGGGAAACCACGGGGTATATTTAGGGGTGTATTACATTGCTTCTTCCTTCATTCAAATTGAACTCATTTTAAAATTATTTTAAATATGTGCACAAAGTAGTGATATAAACCTGCATATGTTTAAAGTATTCCACCATATATATAACACACCCACTTTTTCAGTGCATGTTCAGGTAGTTCCTATAGAACCTAGGAATTAACTAATTTAGTGTCATTCATGATTTCAAGTGCCTATTCATCAAGTGGACAAGCAATTGTGTGTATGTTTGTCTGAATGTTTTCAAAGCTATTATCCTACAAATAATCATTTCTTCACGGCTGCCGTGCTTATAAATTCTTCTAAAGACTTCCAACTTATTTTATATTTGAAACCAAGGCTTCTGTTGTTTACAAAAATAACCCCATAATCACTATACTAATGAGGTGACTCACGCCCAATTACCACCAAAAGCCTTACACAGACGCTATATGCAGAGAAAGGTGTTAGTGTTTACTGCCTTTCAACTCCTGATTACTAGACCTATTTCAGAAAACCAAACTTTTATATGACAACACTTCTATCCGTGTTCTGATCTAAAATGTTGTACAAAACATTGTAGAAAATGTCTCTAAAAAACACCATGGTAATAAATGCTTTGTGACTATAGTAATGGTTGTCTCCACACAGGGCATTAATCCGGGAACATAAAAATTTAGCTTTATTGTGTGATTCAGTCAAGTGACAATCACTGTTAATGGCTGTTATATTAGAACACACACAGTGCCTTAGATGCTTCATGGTTATATTTGAATCAACAAAAATCATTTCGCAAATCTTTGGCTTTCGTTTTCAGGAGGGGTTTGCTTTAGTTTTGGGTTCCTTCGGTAACCATATTGGGCATCTTTGGGGTCACCCCCCTGTGATTTCCTTAGTGGACACCTGATTCCTATTTGTATTTTGTAAAATTTGTACCACAGGATACCGTAGAGTTACTTTTGTTTTGGTATCCAATAAAACCACAAGATCCCCAAATTAAGAGTCACTATGACGTCATAAGTTAAGGAAAATATGAAATATGGCCTTAAAATTAAGATTTTCCAATTTTAAAAATGCTCAAAAACATGTTTTCTTTGTGATTTAAAATGCACATATTTAAAAATGACCAAATGTTCAGAGTCATGGTCATTCTCAGCTCACGATTTCTAATAGTCTTTTTCCAATCTCCACGATATACGGTCTTCAAATACCTAAAAAATAAGCTCATGCTCATCATGTCCTTTTTATTAGTAGTGTATACACATTCTTTTATTCCTCCGGTAACTCTTCAATTGTACCAAACTGATCTCCCATGAGAACCCTGATACAGATTTACAAGTATGACTTGAACAGGTATTTACAAACTAAAAAACTTATACTAGTAATAAGAACTACTATAACAATTGCAATATAAACATACATAATATAAAAACAAAGATCTGCTGTATTGCAATGAAAAACAGCCAATGAAATTGTTTAATTTAGAGGCGAAGCATAATTCTCAATACTAATGTTGGACTTGAACGCATTTAAGTCATTGAAGTCATATTAACTTCGACATCAGATGAAAGTCTGTTCCACTCTGTCGCTGCACCTCTATAATTCAAATGTCTGCTTGCCTGCATTGTTATTCCAAGGGTGGCCCCAGGGATAAGGCCCCCCCAAAAAAGGGGTTATTTTACAAAAGATTTGACTTCTAGTGCATTTTTTGAATGAATGAAGTAGTAAAAATAAATTGAGATAAAGGTAAGATGGAGCAAGATTTTGAAGACTTTAAAAACAAACACTTTAAGAGTTGTTTCTTCCATCTTTCATTCAATCTCTCCCAGCAAAGCGAGTTCATCATATGGTAAATTGATGTCGATGTCCGCAGACAGAAGGTACACGTGCAATTTGCTTTGTAAGAATTTGGAGAAATTACATGGTCAGAGTGCAATTTGACCAAACATGACTACAATAGTCAAAGTATGGAAAAACTATAGCATTCAAGTATTGTCCGAGCAACTAGATCATTGGAAGATCGCTCCAGGTTCAATCGGATCTAAATTATGATCCCAAGTACTTGAATTTATTACCCCTTTCATGGTGTCATACCACTACAGTAAATAAGTGAAATGTTCTCAAATATATTAACGCAATTTAGCACATTTTTTTTGAAGAGCACCTCCCACGTTTTTCAAAAATTTTGAGATTTTTTTTTTTTACCGGTTGCATTGGTAACTGGCTATTAATTCTATCGGACTGATTGATCAGCTCCAATGTGAACTAGCCGGGAAAAGCGCCATGTAAGTGTCTATGCCTCTTCCATTAGTTGTTTTTTGATTCAGGCACGTCAAAGAGGTTAATTTTCTCGAGGTGGCACTATTTCATCATGGACGGATGCATAAATGTAGCATTTTCAGCTCTGCTATCAAGTCCAATCTGGGATCCCAATTTCTATTCACAAAATCGCTTATTTTATGATAACATTACACCCTTTTTAGCATTCTTCGTTCGCGATGTATCTTTCCTAGACCATTAACCAACGTAACTGTGGCAAAAAAATTGCTACAAATTTTGAAAATTGGGCGCGCTCTTTCAAAAAATGTGTCCAATCTTGGCTTAAGATATCGAATTGGGCTGACTTTTTCACTCATTTACAACATTTTTTGGCTAAAACTTTAATCCACAGCAAAAGCAAATTATTTTTTTTTCTATTAGCAATTCGGTAAAACATTGTCAATTATAGATAATAGGGCATAAACAGACAGCAGGGAGCCCTTTTGACTGAGCTGTGTTAAGTGGCCATATTTTGACCATGAAACGAATTCTAGTAATTTTAAACATAGCTCCTAAAAACACGTAATCAGATATCGTCAAGTACACATTGTGATATCACCCCTGTGTCGACTAGTATAATTTGGGGATATTTTCTCAATGTAATTATGGGATATTAATTTGAAAATTCACTTTTCCCGCGTAAAATGAAGTCTGGTTAATCACTGTTAATTTTGTTTGGAAAAAGAAATATTTGAGTCAGTGATACCATGTGACATCATTTTGTTTTCACTCGCTTAAGCCGCCTAAACGTAAAATACTCATAAATAATGTGCATAAGGACTTTACAAATACAATGATACGTAAACCAAATATGCGGTGAACAGAAACTATGATTGAGAAGTGCGTAGACATATTCATTAATTCTTTTGGGCACGCTTTCAATTTTGTTACGTCGTTATTGTAGAATCGGCTCCTGTCTACCATATATGTCATTGAACAAACCCCAAAAATCAATGATGGCTCCTAACACGTGAGGTAAGGTATGCTAATCTACCAAAGGCTCAGTTTTGGTAACCTTGGATGGGCACATATTACAGTGCAATTAGAGATTGCATCAGGGGTCCCAAAAAAAAAAATATTGAAGTTCTATTTTTTGCCCAAATAATGCCACCAAGTTTTTGGCAAATCACAATTGTTAATTATCTTGTACATACTGGATGTATGGCAGGATTTTGGGTATTTTTAAGTAATGATTTTTGTCCCAAATAATTTGACGGGGGACTCGTTTGTTTCCCCCAATAACTCGAAAACCAATGGTCATAGAATGGGACAAACGATAGCATTTCTCACAGCTGTTTGACCCATGCAAATCGTCTCTATTTTGAGCAATTTTAACAGCGGCGAACACATTTTTTTGACAACTAGGGGTCATGCAAGACTATTACCGTCTGCCAAATAAAAAAATCCCTTGCGTGAATCTTGCCATAATATGCCTAAAGGTCAGTATTTCTAGGTTATAGGCCCTCTATAGTGCCATTTCCCCTAGAAAGCATGCTGAATTTGATTTTAAAAGTAAAATCATTTTGCCCGCAATTAATTTTTGTAAATTTACAGAGGATGAAGTCAGTGGTCTAAATAGTCCAAATCCAGGTGTCAAAGTGTGTTGCCCCGTTGATATTTTTTTTATTCTGGTTTTCTCATATAAATGAGACTCTCAAACAGTGTGTTTTGGAATCCTTTATGACTAGATGGACAATATGGCATACCATTTCAACATGAGTGGAGTAATTTAAAGTTGACCCCTGTGTGCCTTAATTGGCCCTATTGAAAAAGTACAATTTAACACCACCACTAACTACCTTGGGCATTAGATTATAGAGGGTCCATACCACTACCAAAGGTGTCAAGAGCTTAGATTAATGGACATGAAAGATCATTTTTGAAACCAAGTCCTTGCTCCCGCTCTGTTTGTTGTACTTTGTTGTCCGTTTATATGGATTGAAAAGAAAATATAAACTTTCAAATTTCGTCAAAGCAGATCAAATTTACACTTTAGTTTGGGGTATAGAGGCTATGGCTCACAAAATGCCTGTTAAACAGTAAAAATTACCAGAAATGGAAGAACAAAGCAGTGTTGTGAAGATCTGAAGCGGCATTAATTGTGTTTGTCGTAAAGTGTCTGTACGTACCGTAAAAAGGGGGAAAAATATCCAATTTTTGTCCTTAGGGTTATGTTAGTATGCCAACTCATTACAGAATGCAAAATCTGTTGGTTATTTTAATTTTCTGATTAACAAATCACTGATTTGTCTATGGAAATTTGGGTAATTTTTCAAAAACATATCTCGAAATTGATTACAAATATAAGGTCTTTTTTGTTCAGATTAGGATATTACTATGTACAACTGCAAATGCTTCAGAAGGATAAAGGGCAAACAAGCGTGTGTTAAACAACTGAGAAAATTGGAAAACTACCACCTCTTACAAAACAATACAGTTTGATCATTTTATATTTCTATTCCTTCACTCAAGGTCTTGGGAGTTAGTGTATCGTAAAACATCCTTAATTTTACATAAAAGGGATTTGACTGCTTCCTTGTAACAAGACATGAACAATTTAAGTGGAAATTCAGCCAATCAGATGATATCAAGATTTTTGGAAATCCAAATTTTCACATTTTTTTAAAAAATCTGCAACCCATTTTGGGTTTGATGTTAAGTGCATATGATTTCAACCCAAAATGCCTTATGAACAGTTGCAAAGAATGAAATTTTGATTCTCAAAATCCAAAATCAGCCAATAGGCTGAAATTTCTATTCATCACCACTGTAACCTTTTGTGTACTAATTATACTTTAATTTGTTTGTCAATTCCAAATGGTGTAACCATATCTGTTAAAGTAATTACTCCAAAATTATCAGGTAAAGTAATGATAGGCGATGGCAATGCTATAAAACAATGCATTAACCAGCTTGTCAGATTCAATGTGAAAAAAAAGTGTATTTATATATTTTGCAAGCAGACCAAGAGAAATGTTTAACTTAATATTTGAATATCCTTGTTATTTTAGAATGCATTTTTTTTTTTTTTTTTTTTTTTTTTTTTTTAAATTGAAAAATTTAAATTACACTTGAACAAACAACTGAATTTTGTAATAAATGGTAAAACGATGTCTTTTGACAGATTGTAGAAACACTACTTCACTGAGTTTACTTCCCATTAGGGTTTATGCAAAAGGGTGCACACTCTTTGAAAGTTATTCAACTTATGGATTGTCTTTTTTGAGGGAGGCTAATAGAAAAATATTCAAAATTGCCAAAGTGTAAAGGCACATTAAACGTCACTAAAAACACAAAAACACACACACTCACACAACAACCATTTAAAATATGTTTTTTATAGTCCTACAGAAACAAGACCTTTTACAAAAGTTTGCGGTAGTGAAATGAGAATGCACATTTGACTTTGACGATTTAGCTTAGTTTCTGATAAAAATTGAAAATCTACTAGTTGAAGCCTTGATTAATTGGCTGATAGCAAGTCAATCTCAACAAGGCGGAACTTGATTTACGCGAAGGTAAAAATATATCCCCGCCAGAATGTTGCGATCACTAAATGCAACTAATGCAAAACTCCACACCCTCCCACACACTGACAATACCCAACCCCTCCCAACACCCCACCTCCCTCCCTATGGCAGAGTAGTCCGTTGTTTGGAACGAGGAATTTTGCCTATACGACATACTGTTGCAGAGATACAGCAATTAGTATGTTTATATAGCTCATTTGCATACCTAAGCTGGAACATGCACTCACCTCCCCACACCTACCCCCTTTCCAACACCCCTCCCAACAACATGCAACACCCTACCCCCTCCGCAAACACACCACCCCCTCCCCAACCCACCCGCACGCAATACCCACACCCCTCTCCCAATACCCAGCCAACACCCCACAAACCCCTCTCCTCTATGGCATAGTAGATCTCATGTGTAGGAAGGAATTTTGCCTATCTGACGTACCGTTTCAGGGATACAAGAATTATGCATATTTAATTAGCTCATTTGCTACCTAAGCCGCCATATATCATACTTTAAATGCAAAGAAGATGTGGCCAATGATAGGCTTTCATGCAGCGGCAGCGGAAAGAATTTGAGTATCGAGGTAAGTTGCAAAAATATCGCAATTACGCTGATTTTTTTGGTATTAATTAAGCTCATTAGCATAATCAATTTGACCAAAATACGCCCCAAAATCTAATAAAGTTAATCAGGTGAAGAACTCTTCAACCCTTCTTCCACCAAGTAATTCATTATGTTCGGATCCTAATATTGTTCTATTATTGCGCCTCTTTAGCAACTGTTGTAGTTTGTGCTGTTAGTTAAAGTTAATGTTTGAAGGCATTACTGACTTAAGACTGCATGTTATGAACAAGCTAACTGTTACGCAAGGTTTTTTTTAATATACGGAAAATACAATTAGAATTGCCTCATTGTTTCTTTACTGAACCGTTCTAATTAACATCTTTATAGGAGAAGAAATTTGTATTAACATGCAAGTGCAATCACGCATTTTTATATACTTGTGTAAGCTTCTGCACGTTTGTAGCGTGAATGATTCATATAAAAAACTGAAATGCTTTGTATTTGCGTTTTGGACTCGTGCATAGTTTTTATCATTGAAAGTGTATCGTTTATATAAAAACAATTAGATAAGGCGTAGTAAGGTTATATTTTCTAAAAACTCCCCATGATTTTAAATTAAACGGACTATGATTGTCGCTTCGACATAAACTGTGAAAAAAAATATTACGGAATAAACCCCCCACCATTGTCCGCGGGGTAGTAACCCGATAAATTTCCAGGGGTTTCACCCTGAAAATGTCCGAGGATGAGGGATAGTGGGCTTGTCCGTGTGTGCATGCCTATCCAATGGAGTAAGTTGAACTGAGTGGACTCAAAAACTATAATTTTAGTACAGTGGCACACACCTAAAAGCCATAAATGACGTGTAGCTACGGTGTAAGTGCGTAAAACTCATGGTATATTTTAGGCTTAGTGGCAGATTATGTTATATTCTAAGCTGCAAACCTCACTCTTAATGGAGGAATGGAAAGTTGTCGGTTCATTGAAAACACGGGATGCGTATCACAGACAACTTATTATACGGCACATATGGTGGTTTTTGTAACGATCGCACGTGGGAGAAAGTAGGCTCAATTCATGAAAGTATGGCTTTGGAAATAAGTACTCAATGGAAGATCCTTCATAAGTTGAGCCGAGATGTGATGGTTGAGTTGGGTTCTGTTCAAAAATGCTGTGAAAAATTTACACTCTGCAGCCACTTATAGTCTTGCGCCTAAGTGCCATTATGCATGCACACGAAACACTCACAAACTCTCTCACACACACACCCACACTCACTCACACACACCTCTAAAAATACCATTATCATTGAGATGGCTGCAATGAAAGGACACTTTCTTAAATAAAAACAGAAATATAACTTTAATGCTCCTTTAATCGTATGCCAATATAGATGAAATACCCGCAAAATGTTATAGTCTTTTCTTCGCTCTCTCCCATACGGGTACATCCCCAACTCCCTACCTAATATTCTGTGGGCTATTCCTCGTCATCCATTAACTTTATCGATCATTCATACTCCAGGTGAGCATTGTTTGCATTCCTGACCTTTCCTGTCCACTTATAATAATGCTGCTAATATGGAGAATTGAATAGCAAGTTACACATGCAGGATACTGTGTGTCCTTTTCTTTATTAAAATGGACACATAAGTAGCAAAATTAAGGTACAAACGAGAGCTTTGAAATAACAGGTGATCCAAAAAATATGAAAATTCTGAGTTTACATAGTGTAAAGCTTTCTATAAAGAATTGATCCCCATCTGAAAGGATTAGCTAGAACGGTTTCTTTGGTACCAAAATTGTGAAATTTGGCGCAATCAGGCGTGTACTTTGTTAAATTTACTGTAGATGTCAAGGATTCAATGTGCTTATCGCCGTGCTATCGGGCTAATGTCGCATTTAATTACGGCGGTAATGTGCACTGAAATAACAAAGAATGTTGTGTAATTGTATTCCAAAACCAATACGATGACTTTTTTCAAACGAAAAGTTTTCAATAACTTTTAATTTCAGAATTGAGTACACCAAAGGACCAGGAGCAATATTGCTTTCAAAAATCCGGCGCCCGGGTGCCGATTTTTCTGCCTTACCGAGCGCCAAAACATGGGAACCACTGGGTAAAAACGCCCGGCTAAGGAAAGGCTTGACAATAGCCTAATATCATTCAGATTCTACAGCACTAGGTATAAAGGGGTTCCCAATCATAACATACCAACATCGAAAGCGACATGTGGCACACATGTAGCCTGTGATATCAAATTATAATGCATCATTGCTCCAAAGGCCGACTTGAATTCCTGGAGGGGGCACCCTTAATTTCTAACCCCAAAATTCATATTTTTTTTATGGTCTTGTTGGTGTTTACAGAGACTCCCATATACCTGCAAAATTTTGGACGCTATCTCTAAAGCCACTGACAAATGTGTTATAACCTGTACCAGAATTGGCCAGGGTCGAAAGGGTTAAAGTAAATCATCAATTTTTAACAGTAAATTTTAAAAATATATAAATTATTCTTTTTTTATTTAATTATATCAAACAATACTATGAAGGAATATCATTTAGCAGAAAGGCAGGCCAAGTGCCAAACCCCAGAACATTAAAAACACTGACTAACAGACTCACCATAACATGCACAAGCAGATTTAATGTGTTGTCCAATTGTACACGTACAGAGACTAGAAATTTGAATTGAAAAATTCAAAACTTTTCACTATGTGTTGTTTTTGTAATAAGTGATTGTAATCAAAGAAGCATGCAAATTGGACTGTCCATGGGATTGAGACTTATCTACTACACACGAATGCATTTTTTGATTAAATTCTAAGGTCAGGGTTTCCCAACGCTTTTGTCCCGAGACCCATTTTTTTGACACTTAGCTTGCGGCCACCCCCATTGCTCAAAATCATATATTCTCAAAAGAAAATTTGACCAGTCCAAGAAAAAATTGAAGTTGTTGTGGATAGTACGTCATTGCAGGCATTTTTTCAACAAGGTTGCCTATATCTTACCGGAAGCTCTGAATCTACTGATGACAGGGAAGCAAAGGCAATCCTTACTTAAAATTTCAGTTCTTGCTGGCATTTCTAATAAGGGCAAATAGGTGCTCTCCAATTTCCTAAAACAAGTGCGCACGAGTTTGCAAAAATACCACTACAGTCGTGTTCTTTTTGGGCTTTGAAAAGTCCTTCGCGGCAGAAATGTTATCACTCAATTCAATTGATTAATCAACACTGCAAAATCAGTTTAGCTTGATTACAAGACTAATTTCATTATAGTGAAGTTCAATTTTGATCTTTGAAACAAACTGTCAGTGACAACTGATCTGATTTGCGCGGACATTTTACTAGTTAAATCACAAATTAATTGATTCAAACACTGCAAAATCAGTTGGCTTGCTTGACATGTTAAATTATATTAGTTTTAAATTATATTATTACCAATTGTGTTTCCTGCCTTTGACAGTACTTTCATTTTCATTTAAATTAACTTCACACGACCCCTTCTTAAGGTCCGTGGGCCCCCTTTTGGTGGTCGCGACTCCATGTTTGGGAAACCTTTTTTTAAGGTGATAATATGCCACAAGAAGTATGCAGGTCATAAGCAACAAAACACTATAACCATGCAAAAGGGCCATTCTAGAAAACAAGTTCTCTCCCTCTGCTACATCTCAATATAACTGAAACCAGGTTCTCTTTTGAGGAAGCAAATGAAAGATTTTAGTAGACCCTGAGTCTTCTGGTTACAGATTTTAACATTTGCCTTTTGAAAATGCAGACCAACATTCTCTATGAGCGGTTTTGACAAATGCTCCTTCTTTAAAACTGGAATAAATTACATTAAAAGAAGCTATTATTGCAGTTCTTTAAACTTATTATTGAGGATGTTCTGGAACAAGACGCCACAACTCCTAGCTTTTTGTTTGCATGTATTCAAGATTCTAAAACTGAGTGTCCTTTATTTGACTTACATGTAAAGGCATTTACATGTAAATAGCCTGAATAAAATGAGGCTAGTTCAGTAATGACAATCAACTTTAACACCATCCTTACGTAAAAATGTCTACTTACCTTTTCACATTTTGTTTATTGCAGCTAAACCATCAAGTATGTTTGGCTCTTTGACCCTCCTAGATTTGGCTCTTTCAAAACATACAAAAGCTGAAAAAGAATCAAATTCAAGGAATTAGCGTTTATTCACAAGTTTCAGCCTCGAGATGAAAAATCCAAATTTACACAGTACAGACAATCTTCTCTCACTTACAAAGCCCTGTGCCAGAGGGTGTTATGAGTCAATCCCACAATGACACCAATTGGGGAAAATTTCACCTCAACACAGTCATTGATCCCACAAAAAAATCCTATCCTTAACACATTCAACCCTGACTGTTATGCTTATTGGGCACAAACAAGTTGGTTTTTAGATTCCATGCCTGTTTTTCACATTTGGTATTTTCAAATCCAGTATATTAAAAGACTTGACGGACTAATGGCCAACCTCAATGATCTTTAAGGTGGATGTGTGGTGTATGTATTAAAAAGGCATAACTTGTCAAGTTTGCTGCCCTGGACAAACCTTTTTTTTTTGGTTGAGACTTCTTCTTCTTTCAGGCATTTACAGGAATTTCAACCCAAAATTCCAGCATTAGCTCATGAAAAAATTACACAATTTTATTTCCCATGTTTCATCGGGGTCACACAAATTAAACCACGAAGGCCATATCTGATGCAAACATTGTAATTATGGATTCACCCTATATATCTATACTTGCGATTCATCAGAATTCATACACTCTGCTATTTACGCCATATAGCGCAGCAAATCGTGAAGCCGTTAAACAAAATACGCGAAGTAGCGCGAGTGGATTGCAAATGTCCGTTGACTCCGCGTACTGCGTATAGTGCTTTCAAAAGTGGGTGCGTCGTGCCGGGACTGATTTATTTCTCAGTGAGTAATTTGATTTTAATAATTCCATGGTAATGTAGTTTTTAAACTAATGCTTAACTAATTATGGTGACTTCTTTTTTTTTGTCGTGTATGAATTAGGTTAAGAATGACGCATTTACTTTTGCTGAAAAATGTGACAAATCCAATGCAATGCGCTGAATTTTGATGCTTGTCCAATGCACGAGCTCCTGCGGAGCTCGTGCATTAGACGCATCAAAATCTCAGCACGCGTGCATTGATGTGCCCATTTTTTCTTACAAAAAAAACGAATACTGTTAAATGCACAGTTATTAACCTATTAATTACCAACGATGCATGATAAAGCGAGTCTTATATTGCAAAAGTGAAGATAGCTTGTTGTGATAAAAGTATGTAGATGCCAGAGGGCAAGAACTATTTATTCTTGATGGACTACTGTCGTAAACATGGTTCTACATAAATGTCCATACAACGTGGACTTACTTTTGTAAGCAAATAAAAAAAATAACAAATTTTTTATTTTTTGCGTTTTTTTGGAAAAAAGTTGGTGAGGACGCTTTATTATTTTTTTTAAAAAAAATAAAAAAAATAAAAAAAATAAAAAAAATGAAATATTTGAAGATTGCGTTTGCGTGTGGAAATAGTAGTTTGCAAGAAGCTTGAAGACATTGCTCCAAACAAAATGAAGGATACATGTTAATATGAGAGTTCAATGGTGCTCCGATATTTTTTGTTGACTTGTTTCCCCTTTTTTAGCCTTCTTTTTGGTGTGTGTGCTTTTTTTAAAAATAACCATAATTTTTAAAAGGTGCGGCGTCCAAAATCGAAGCGGGCGGACGATCAATGGTTTCTTTCTTTATGGCCTAATAGTGTTGTCACAAGTAGCCCTTGCAAATACTACTTTTTAGTAAGATATAGTCGCACCATTCTTGAAGTTGGTGGTTTGTCCTTGTTTGCGCAAGGTACATCTTTTCACATCTTCCCACTGAGCAATGCAAAGATAGCATTATTATTAACAACTATGGTTGAACATGATGAACAATTGTTAAAGGTGCTTCTTTCACTTTATTGTATTGTGCTCTCCACTTGATATGAGAGCTTGCTACTTGCACCGACTACTATCCACGCTTCATGGGAAACAACTTGCAGTTTTTTGATGCAGAAGTGATCTAATATTGACTACTGTGCTAATAATATTGATGGTTAGCCATTGAAACGCCAAGTTTTTTTTTTAATCTTAGGAAAGAAATGGAATTGAAAAAAACAAAAAATTAAAAAACTGAAAAAAATAAAAAAAGTAAAATTGATATAAAAAAAATTTTATAATACTTCTAGGTGCCAAGCGATCAGACAAGGCATCTTTAACCCTTTGTGATCATGATGACTCAGTTAGTAGTTAGACCAAGTTTTAAATCTGTTTTGTCCCATAAACGGGGGTGGCCCGGATACACCTCAAACCTCAGCAATAATGCTTGTGAGGATGTGTATTCTTCTATTTTTATTTTCTCTAGAGATTGAGTGACAGCATATATTCTGCAACAAAAAATGCAAAACCAGATGTATGAAGTCAATGATTAATTAAAAATGGAAATGCATGATTCACCACTTGCAACATATGGAATAAAGTATTGGTTCCCGAGTTCTTACCTGATAATGGGAATTCTGTCGGTGGGACAGTGAGACAACTCACCAGAAGTGCCTTTTGCAGACCGGTGCTATCAATGGATCCCCTTCCCACCACAGTGTTCATCAGGATTTCACCACAAAATACTGCAATGAAATAAAATACAAATACTTAAAAAATAATTTTATTACACATAGCCTGGTTATCAGAGACATCACTATTACTAAATTGATAAGAGTTGTCTGTCTATCTGTGTCGGACTGAGGTTACCGTAACTTGTGTGACTCATTTCTTATGTTTTGCTTTATTCCTTCATTGCTTAATGTCTAATTTTGCTAGTTGTGTGCCTTACTAACAAAAATGAGATATGTCGTGAGGCTAGCGTTAGTATGCTTGACATATGGGGTGAATTTTGCATAAAAGATAGGGGTGGGCCGCTTGGCCTTTGTCTGCAGGGGTTTAGAGTGCCCAAAAGTTCTAAGGTTCGTCTAGAGGTCAATTTGTAAAGAATGCCCTATGACCACCAAATTGGTCAAAAGGACTGCTGGTCTGAGCACAGAACAAAATCAAAGGTCACGCACATATGTCAAAGGTACACAGGGGGGGGGATGCATGTTAACAAAAGGAAAATTCTCACAAGTATACCCCTGAGTAACTGTCTGTTTGTCGCTATGGTTTCGTGGTCCTTTGACGTTATGGAGCTTACTATTTGGCAAATGGGTGGGGAACTGCAGTCTGAGGTTTAATTATTGGGCTTTCAAAATGACCCCACACAGCAGAGGTCATCTAGAAGTACCTAGAAAACCACCAAATTTCCCTAGAAACAATTCAAAAATTTGGCCAAACAGGCCAAAAAAAGGACTGTTGGAAAATATTGAGTTCAAGGTTACACATGGGGTGATGGGTGAAGTGCAACTAGTGGCAGTAAGGATTCTAACTGGCTCCCAATAGATAGCTTGATTTTATGGCAAACTCAAAAGGCTAGGAAAATAATGCTATCAAATAGTGAGCCAATCATGCTTACTTGGGATCAGTGGTTAGCCCTATTACAATAATTAAAGGGGCATTTGTGATTTCAACACCTTCTGTTTTCTTTCATGGTTCACTAGATACTCTTGAGAAAAGCTTATTTACGAAGTTAGAGCTGATCCCGATCTTGCGGTTTGTGTTATGAGCAATCGATTGTTTCCCCGGTCCCATTGGACACTGTGTTGTAATTCTGTCCGTTTCCGGAACAGAAAATACGACATTGCGAATTTCTTGCAGATACGAACGAATTTGCACATAAGATTAGGTACACATGGATTACTAAGGCTAAAATGGTGCAGCTGATTGAAACTCTCAACTTTTTTAAGTCGAGGGGACGGAGGGTGTGGATCACGAAATTGACTTTAAATTAAAAACCGTGTATCAAAACGTCACAGCAAGAAGATGTGGTGCATAATTAGGCTGGGGCCCACAAAGTTGGTTTAATTGGCAGACAGCAATAAGTATTCTGTGAAATTAGACGAAACAAAAATTAATTTTATTCAAATATGCAATGGAGCTCCTTAAGCGGCATTTCGTGATCACAGCAGATCATTTTTTACATAGTTCACTGAGTCCTGGAGAAAACATTTTCAAAAGTTGATTCTGATGGTGCTGCATTTTGTAAGAGCAAAAACAGGCCCCATAGGCCACTTGTGTGTTATTTCGTCCGTTCAAATCTACAAAATTACAAATTTCTTCCAGAGTAGAATCAAACTTGCACATAAGATTAAGCCAACACAATACTATACAGATGATAACAAAATAAACTTTTTAAAGGTAGTAAGTTGGGGGACGAGGTGGATCACAAAATGCTCCTTTCATATTCAAAAAATCTGTCAGAAAATATGCAGCTCAATTCACCTTACCAAGTTAGAATGGAAGGGATTAATCAAATTTCATTGAATATGCAAATTAAACTCATGAATATTACAACCTGTCAGAAAAGGAAAATACCACTGCACCAAGGGACCTTACATCTCCATCACCCTACCAACTTTGAGTTCACTGGGTACAAAAAAATAGTGCTGCTACCATATTGTCAGTAAAAAAATCCTGTGGCCGCTTTACCGGCCTGAAACTGGCTAGGTAATAAATAAGGCTTTCACACTGAGCAGGTGATCTTGCAATCGATCGCCAGTTTGCAGCCGTTTTGAATAATAGATGAGCAGGCGAAATAACGGCCTAGTTACAATGTAAAAGTTTTCAAAAGGATGGGTTAATGCTGAGGTACAGGGCCATCTTTTAAGTGATTGACTAGTCACCTTGGTGTGTTCAACTGACAATTGGATGGTCTTCCGCTTGGCAAAATTGACTGGAATGAATAAGGAAATTCAATTTATGGCGAATGACCCTTTATGCAAAGTGCATTAGCGGACGTATGTGTGGTGTCATTTAGAGGCCACAACAGCAAAATGTGGTCAGATGGGTTGGCGACGTATTATAATGAATTTGTGGTGGCTAGTTTGAAGTCTAAAGAGGGCGATCGATCCCAAAAAGTGGATCGATCAACGGCTCAGTGTGAAACGCTTTACTAACTATGACACAACTCAACCAGTACGTTGACCATTTCAGCAGGCAAGTATGCTATTCTTGTGCAGCCGTGGACGCAGCCATTGCTGATGTTTTAAGCATAGTTCAAACCACACCATCAGCGAACAAACAAAATTGTTTCTAGCTTTTTCCACAATAATTTTGGGTATTTCTTGCTCGCTTTAAATACTTCCGTTTTACACTTGTCAACCTCCATAAAATATCCTCATTAATTCCCTTTTTGAAGAAGATTCCAACCTGAATTTTGATGTGAAATCCCCCGTCACAAATTATGGAAGACTTGAATTTAAAGTAAACAAAAAGGCAATACCGCATCTCAAACAAAATTCGTAAAATAAATGAAGTTATATTAACATCTATCATTATGATTGTAAACCTTTTCTATTGAATGTGCACCCAGTTCAGCGTCAAATTTGAAAAAAAAATACCTTCAGAATCATTGTTTTTATGTACCAAACATCTGAATCAATGTCTTTTTAGTTGATTCCTTAATTTTGCACTGATCTGAACGATGGAATTTTTTTTAAATTGGAAAATAAGAACATTATACAAGGGGCTTCGCATGCTTCCAATGCAATGATTAGTGTAATGTTATAAATCAGTTGTTTTTTTAAATATTATTTATGACACAGCGATGAGGGCAAATGGAAGTCATTTTTAAGTAATTTTGGTCAGAACAGTGCATGCACAATTGTTGACCTATGACGCGTTTGACGTCATCGCACAGAGCTTTGATAATTTGCCAGAGCTTTTCAATCACAACAACTACCTGTCTGGGGCTGAATATTAACCCCAATTCAATCATGTCCAATGATGGCAGAAATAAGTTGAAACTAGCTAGCAATTTTCCATTTTAAGTGGTTTCAAACCCCTCCAAATCGAACGTATAAAAAGTAGTTTTTAATTGTGTTTTTTCGACAGCAGTTTTTCTGTTGCATACTTGGAAACTTTTAGATTTTAAAGATCGCATCATCATAATGGGTTTTTTTCTTTTTGAAAATAAATACAGGTCTTTCTTTTTGTATCAACTGAATCTGTATTTTTAGTATTTGATTAGTGTTACAGTGGGAATGCAAAGAACATTTTACGGATGCATAGCGAATTTTGCAGATCTGATGTTTCTCGACATGAAAATCAACTTTCTTGTTACTTTGGGGGTTCTTTGTAATCAAATATCCATGTGATGTTTCCGCATACAGGATAGGTTTGGCTTTAGCAGATCAAATATTAGGAAAAAAATCATGTTGTTATTTTTTTTTATGGAATTTTTTGTGCAAATATTTATATTTAACTAATTTAGCATCAATATCAATACAGAATTATCATAATGATTCTGAAATGATTCCACCAATTTGTACTGTTGGATAAGTAAAGGGGGAGGAGGGGATGAGTCATTCTTTAATTTAGCCCTACAAATTCAGTTCAAAATATGCATTTTCTTATAATCATTAAGTTCTGTATTGTTGTTGTTGTTGTTGGTAATTATTATGTTTAATGGGGAAAGTTTAGCCCTGAGAATACCGCCGCCTGCGTGACTTCTAGCTGAGACTAATAAACAATGATGTGGTTTTTTCAATTTCGACTTACCAGACTTACCCATAATCCCTCACGAGTTGGATCATCGCAATGCAAAAGTTCGAAATTTGCTGCAACTTTAACCATTTTTTACAAAAACTTCTAGAGGGTGTCCACGGAAGATTATGTCACCTTGATTGTAGAATTATGTGATATAGAGATGAGTGTTGTTTTGAGATGGACACCCTAGGTTTTATTAATGGCATTTAAATTTGTTTGCATCATTTCTAATTGGTAAGCATGTGGGGTGTTAGCCGAATTGGCGCGCCGATTTCAACTTACCCTGGTGCCAAGTGAATCGTTGTTACCGATTGTAAACGTGTACACTATGAAGGGGGTATCGTTCGTATGTGTTGTAAAACCATTCCTAGGGAATAAATACGCGACGTACCGTAGACACCCGGGCGGGATAACACAATGAAATGGATCTGGGTTGGGAAGGATGGCGCTTCAAAACCCGGGGCATTCGGTGACAGAGGACTAAACAAATAGGGGTATTTGGGTGAGAGACAGCCAAAAAGGCCCAAAATAGATTTTGCGTGGTTGGACAAATGTATGCAAAACATGGGTCTTTTTAAGAAAATTTTTCAAATATTCACCCAAAAAATAGGGTCTTGGGTACAGTGGTAAACTTTCCAAAAATGTGGTCTTGGGTGACATTGAAGAGGGGTCACCTCTTCAGTGATCGGCTATGTTTCAGTGACCGGTCCTGTTTCAGTGCTCGTTCCCGTTTACTCGCTAGCGGGGAGAATCCGGCGAAGCAAGGGCTCCACAAGTTAACATTTAGCAGGCAACTCTTTTGTCCTCTTTCAATTTATGTCAATATGGAAAAGCCAGGTGCATTTCTTTTCAATAGTAGAGAATTCTTTGAAAAAGGATTGTCATGTTATGTAAGCACGGATTCGGGTCAAGGTCAATTATAGTTATTAAAAGAAAACTTGTAAACTCAGGAACTGGCAACCATACGTTGTTATGCGTTCCCGACATACAGTGCAAAAATACCATCGTATTGCAAATGTCACATGTTTGTGCATGTGACTAAGTTTAACTCATAATGAATCATGCAGCAGCCCCCTTACCCTGAGAATTACTGAATTCAAGATTTCAACTACTCCCTCTATAGTTTTGGATTATAGAAATATGAGGATTATTTTGAAGTCAGCAATGGGTAAATTGTCCTGTCGCACTTTGGGTAATGGAATTAAGGTATAGGAAAAACAAATTGCTAAGCTGACAAAGGCAGTATATGAAGCATCATTTAAATGCGATTGTTATGATTATGTCTATGTGTCCCTACTTGATATGGAGAGCCTGGACTTGCACATACGCCTCATAAAGTACCGTGAGAAACAATTGCCGGTTTGATGGTTAGAAGCAATAATGCATAGCGCTATTCATGCCAATACTGTTCTACTATCTAATGGTTAACAAATAAAATGTCAGGTTTTTTATACTTTGGGAATGAGATGATTGAAGGTTCAAATTTCCGGATGACAATGAGAAAAAGATGAGGCCTTTCATCTGATATCAAAAGTGTACTACTTCAGGTAAATCAGGGGTCACAAAGACGATCCGAACATGCACCTTACAGACGGCTTTTCTGATTTAAGCGTGTTCTCTGCTTGATGTGAGAGTCTGACACTTCCACATACACCCCACAACCAAATTTAATCATAGATGCAAGTAAGCATACTGCAGTGCCCTAGAGATTACTGTGCTAATATTTAGAGAGACACTGCCACATTTGAATAGGTGCGCCCTCAAGATTGTTCAAAACGATATTTTTGCATGGCTGTAAAGCTTTTACCTATAAGCATCACCTGAAATGATTAAGACCAAATCAGCAATCCTTGTTGAGTAACAGAACGATTTTATAATTAATGTCGCCGGCGACTTTTATTCAGCAGACGACGGAAATGGCATTAAAACACAAGAGGAAAACGCACGCCCTATGCATGTCCCACGGCATGCACTCTGTTTGACCATTGTGTGACCTTTGTGATTTAATATCAATGAGTAAGATTCTATGATATTCATGTAATATCCACATTTGTTGATTAAAAGTTGGAAAACTTAAAAGTTAGCCTCTTATTAACGTTCCAACTATCTGTTTTGGGGGTATGTTATTTTTATGTGTAAAAAATGTATCTCTATTCTTCCAATGGGCCTAGACTATCATTGAGAGCAAATTGAAGAAATTTCATATGTTGTGAAAATGTGCCAGTGCCGCTTTTAAACTAATATTTTTTTTTGCGCAAAAAGTCCTTGTATACAAGTGTTATAGCACCCTCTCATTGGGATGTTCTCTTGTGCATTACCTTTTGGCAATTTATTGGTTTTTTGATAAGGATAAGGAAGGACTAGCCTAGTGCATTCGACAAGATAATCGCACGCGACCGTATGGGTAAGTGCAGCAGACGAGAGCCGGAGGCTCGAGTGCCTGCATGCACGACCCATACCGGTCTAAGTGCAATGTTCCGGTCAAGTGTACTGAGGCGTGGTCCTTATCCGTCTTATACTTTGAGAAAACAAATAGCATCAAATCATACATAAATTAATTTAATTAACGTAATTTATCTAAATTTGAGGTAGTTTTTAAAATCAATTAAAACACTTTTATACTCCAACATGTGCCAAAGTTATACTCTATAAATAGTGCAAAAAGACCTTGACGCAATTCATTGTTTGATTAGTTTGTTTTGAAAATGATCTGAAGTGCGAGAAAAATCAGACTCTCTAAGACGCTTAGAGTGGCTAATCTTTCTGCACCTCCTGGCAGTTTCAAAAACAAACCCTTAGTGATTAAACGCGTCAATGAAATTTGAAAGAAAGATAGACTTTTCGCACTGCCCTTACTTTTTCCAAAACAAACCCATCAGTGCCGATTTGCATATAAATCTGACTTTTCTCTACAATTCCAATCCCACTGTATTAGATGTTAAAGACCAAAGCAGACATGTTATGTACAAACATGAACTGGTTTTCTGCATTGAAAACAATTTTATTATTTGTGATTTTGATTTTGGGTTTCTTGAAGTACACTTAATTCTCATGGGCCTCCTATTATATAGCAACATGGATATAGGCCAGTTCTCTACCTCCGTGTAGTGATGTCATAAATTGACCGCAGCTTGTACCCACGCGTCAATGTATGCCTCTTTGTGCGCGAGTGTAAAACGCCGTCGTTTTAGCCGCGCGTGGCGGTTTACTGGTGCGCCCATCAAGTCCCCCGCGCTGAAGTCACGGCACAGAGGTAGGTAAGTTCAGTATAGCAGCTAAACTTTCTGAAAGCCTTTCTAATTTGACAAATTAAAACGAGACGGAATTTTTAATTTAAGATCAATATTTTATGTCAAACGTCGTTAATTAAGATATCGCCGTTCGGAAAGAAAACAGTACAAAATCACCTTATTTTGAATGTTCCTTCGCACCGTACTTCACCTAATACTTTAAACTAGAAACCAATATTTTTTCAACACTAATTGAAGTTCGACTGACACCATAGTTGTGATACTACGTTCGTAGAGGGTATATACACGATGCAGATACGTTACTTGATATTGAGCAATTAGTCGATATCAAATGATTGACGGTATTTCTAGTAGCTACTATAATTTTTGACTTGTGTGTGACCCGCGTGCATTATCTTGATGACCCGTGCATTATCTAATGACCCTTGCATTATCTGATGACCCTGCATATCTGATGACCCGTGCAAAATCTGACAGAGCCCAGTGCTTCGTGAAAAATCATTGCCGTGGAAAACAATAGATAATCGAACACGAGAAGTATATGGGGGGATAAAATTCTTCCGTAACTTTCCTGGGGACTGTTTGGGCAATACGTAAGGGTGGTGTCCGAATTGCTTGGCCGAGCCGAGGGACTTCACTTCACCCTCAACATGGACCTCTGGACAAAATTTGGAGGTGTCTTTAACAAAGACTAATTTCTTATGATAAAACTCCTTTTTAACGTAATTCTTGACATTGGTTCAGGTGTACAAGATCAGGTCACTATAGCCAAAGTTGATATACTGTTGGACTAGTGCTTAAACCACTGAGAAATACCACTATAATACCCGTCCATTTGATTGGCTCATTCCAGTGCACAATATGGAAATGGCTCTGAGTAACCAATCAAATACTGCTTCTATATCTGTGTAACCCATACTACTATTTAATACAGTATCTCTGATTTGCTCATTATATGATATGACCTTCCACGGACCAAATCAAAAATATCAATTAGATGATGTTAAAGAGACAAGTAGCACTCAGCGGGGTCAACCAATGAAATAAACCATATTATATAACACATAAAAATATTCTTTCATTTGATTGGTGGAGTACATGTCATAGAAGTTAACAAAATTTCACAGGACGGAAAAAAGTTGGGGAAATTAGTCGGTTTTTATGGTAACTTTTTACCGCGTGTTGGTATCTTGACATCCCTTCCGCCGTGCCTCAAGGTTGTTGATCTGACCCGATCAGCGAACCAACCTTTGGACAAGCAATCATATCTTCTCCTTGATATTTGTGTGTTTAACATTTCACCACTGGGCAATTTCCATAAATTGTGACTCAAATGGAGAACTATTGAGTCCGTAGATAGTGCTTAATACAGTTAAAGTAAATCATATGTCTAGAGCAATTAGAGGGAAATTTGTGGGAAGAGAAGCCGCGATAGATTGAACCCATAGGAAAGCCTACAGTAGGCTTTGAGTTGCGGGGACAGCTGATTTCGAAGAGTTCATTGGCAAGTTTTTGAATTACAGAAATATTTATGTTATATAAAACAAATATGACTGCTCTATATTCGTGAAATGGTGCAAAACATACCTCCCCTACAGTGCGGGAGAACAGAGGTGGATAGAGACCGATCCCAAGTCGCATTGCACCGGAAGCAGGGAGGAAGCTAATCACCTTGGGCGATTTTTAGAATTTTGGGGTCGATGGTGGCCTATTCCACAAGTATTGCGCGAGAGCGATATTCCGACCAAGACGTGGAGGTGCAGAATTTGGAAAGTATAAAATGATTATCAATGTAAAAAGTCAGTACATGCATGATTTGTTTTGTGGGGGAATTCCACTGGCTAAGTCTCAGGTGGAAATTACGAAAAACACAATGCCAATCATTGCAAGGCAAAGCCCCCCCCCCCCCCCCCCCCCCCCTCCCCCCCCCCCCCCCCCCCCCCCCCCCCCCCCCCCCCCCCCCCCCCCCCCCCCCCCCCCCCCCCCCACCCCCCCCCCCCCTGACCCAATGTTTACTTTCATTTAGTTTACACTTCACAAAATCATCGATGTTACTATGAATATAAATTGACAGAAAAATGCCGTACTAACCTATTGTCAAGACATAAATACCACCAAATTTCATCAGGATTATGCTATAAATGCTGAAAGAATTCAAATATTCCCCGAAATTCCCTTCAATCCTCTTGGCGATCAATAACACCAGCTGTCAACCTCGTCGATCACTCTCTGCATAATGGCGTGGTCAAGTAATGAACTTTGGCTGATACACGGGATTTCTCCGTCATTTTCTCCCATAGAAACACCCCGACTTAAGGGAAAAAATAGCCTGACGACAACTGGAATCTATCACATAACCCAGAAAAAAGGTCAATAATCGTAAGTCGGCATCTCATTCATTGAAATTAATGGGCTGTCAAGTCGAGCCGTTGTGTGGGCGCCCATGGACTTCGACCGCGCGAATGCGAAAGTTTATGCGCAATATCGCCGAATGGGCAGAGGGGAAGGACTGTCCCATCCCTCTGACTGGGACCATGGGCCTACTATTTTCCTTGACCTTCTTCTCGGGAAAATAGTAGGCCACGGTCTCCATTCACCTAGGTAGTCATATTTTTTGCACCATTTTCCCCTCATGAGCCGTGAATTTTGTATATGAGGAGTATAGTAAGACGATCCTGTGGGAATAATTATGCTCTATTACGATGAATGACATGCATGTTGTTATGATTAAGGCGATGGGAATGGATACCAATTTGCACCTTGTGGTGTTTAGCTCTTATAATAAATATTCCCTCTCCAATTTTTGCAGAGTTTTATATTGTCCATTTAGAACTTGCATGAATATGTAAGGCCTATTTAAATGGCAAAAGTCCGGGCATAACAACTTACCTCGACCTCGACATAACTTGTGTAGGACTCACTTTCCTTGATAAATGAGGGTATATACAAAGGAAGTTTTATTGGTTGGAACATTTTAGTATTTTCCATCCAATTTGCTTTAAGGTGCAACAAGAGATTTCACATATCAGGTGTCCTACAAAATAGCAAGTACTGATTCTTGCCCTGAGTAAAGCTTTCCAACAAAATCATCCCCCATCTTAAAGGATTAAGCTGAGAAATGTTTTCTGTAGTACAAAATTGTGAAATTTTCTATTTTGTATAGGAGCAATTAATACGAATTTCAGCCTCAGTTTTACAATGAAATATAATCATATCAAAATCACCTTTTTCTCATCTTTTAAGAACATTTTCTGTAGCAAATCCAAGGTAGAAAGTGTCCTAATCTATGAAATTCTATTATGACACAATATCTGGGTGCCCTCAAATCTCTTGTATACCAAACTTTTAATAAAAAATAAAATGATTTGTTGCCATTAGGCCATGGCATTTTGATTTTTGAGCCACTTTAACAGCATTTCGGTTTTTTTCATGTGACTGAGAAATTTGATTTTTTTTTGTTAAAAATTCTCAGCGCTAAATAAATTTCATTTTTTTTTCAACTTAAGTGATCCGAAATCAATTTTCTGTTATAAACCAAATTACATTGCATTTTGCATTTTTTTTGGGTTTTTAATTTTTTATTTTTTTTATTTTTTTTATTTTTTTTATTTTTTTTACTTTTCATAAAAAAAATTTTTGGGTGTTTTTGGTTTCGTTGTTACTAAATTTTGCTTACCGAATGGGTGGGGCAAGGAAGCACAGTTTTCACATACTAATATATACACTTACACCCCTGTATATAGCTGGATATAGACCTACTTCCCATCACTCCTCATGAAACAAGTAATTGGATTCCAGGCCAACCCTAGTACAATTCATCATGCATCGCTTCATCGCAAGGGGGGGGTGGGGGGGCGCTCAACCATTTTAAGAAGCATATTTTTCATTGAGCAATTGTTCATACTAAAAATCTCATGACATGTTTTATCAAGTAATTAATATATTTTTCATTTTCACTACTTAGTTCCCCATTAGACAAGGATGAATATTTATTAATCTTCTACCAACCTCTCTGCTGATATTATTTATCTTCTATCATCACTCTCTACCAATCCAATCTCAGTTGGCAAGAGCGCTGAGCTGGTAATCGGGTCACCGCCCGCGGGTTTTTAATCCATCAGCGTGCATTATTTTTTAACACTTGTCTGCTGGCGCATCTGCGGCGTCTGTGTTAAGATTAGTAATGTTCATCTAATTTCAATGTTTGTGTTAGGTGATCTGATCGGATGCAGCTCAGTCGAAAGTGAAACTGTGAATTTCGATCCAAGCAAAAAATAGAGAGCAAAAAATAAATAATGCATAAGAAAATGATTGACACATCCTGCATAAGTTCTTAAATTTGGGGGCTATTCTAGAACATTTAGGGCCAGGACTGACCTAGAACATTATAAGTTTTTCTAACTATAAAGCATATTTAGGGCAAATTAACATTTTAATCTTGGACTTGTAAACAGTAATGTTAGTATAGTTTTAAACTGGAACATTTTAATAAACCACTGCAAATTAAACATTGTCATCCTCCTGGCAAGATGGCAGCCTGGAAAGACCTCAGATGACCTTTGACCTTGATCCATTACCTTTGACATCATCGACATATGAAGTAACCCCTACTGCACCTTAACGCAAGTCCTGTAATAAATTGGATTGATTCAGCCCAAATTTATGGGTCGAGCGATGAAGTTGCAAAAATATTGAGCAAGACGCAGTCGAGCCCAATATTTTACACTCATAGCGAGACCAATAATATTGGAAACACTCATCCAATTTTATCATTATCATGCGTAGGATCCGATATTACCGCGTTATCGGAACCTCAAAGCATATAATGGGTGTAAACCTAGACTTCACCTTTTCAAAGATGACCTGAAAAACGAAAACCTAACCAAAATGAACAGACACACATACATACCATATGGACATGCATGCTCTCGCAATATCTGCAAGCCAGAAGGATCAAATGTGTACCCGGATCAAACTTTCAACCTTTTTGTCACATTCGATAATTTAATGTGGGAAAATATTTTTTGAATTCAGCATCCTCCAATTATACTAAAGAACTATGTTAGCCCACTTCTAACACAAAATGCTACAACATTCATTGTTTGTGAAATCTGGACCATCCCGAATACATCCAGACTATTTTTTTTATAACAGAATAACAGCGTAGCCGAAGCTTTGAAAAGTTCTCTAGTTTTCGAGTTATCCTTCCCCACCGTACAACAAACACAACCACTTTTACTTGACACAACGAATAAATACATATGAAATTTAAGAAATGATGTTTGTGGTTGAAATATCTGGTGGCAGGGATGATTTCTAGGCGAAAGATGCATTTTGAGCTGCAAATTCAGGGAATTATTTTTATTTTATTTTAAGTAAAATATCTTATTTTTTATCCTTTTTGTTATTGATATCGGTTTTAATACATTGCATAAAGGGTCATGTAATACTCATTGTGGGGACATGTGTTAAAAAGGATGGTTTTTTTTTTTAGAAAAGTGATTTGGGTGCTAAATTCTAGACCCTTTAATATCTAATACTATAAGATCGAACTTCGCCATGTTTGTTTACCCTGGAGGCTGGCCAGGTTGACTCAGAGGTCGCCATGTTGAATGGTTGTACCCGATTCAGGTATACCCTTCCCTCGTGTCTCTCGATTGCTTCGGGGCTTTTGTATTCAAACTCTGCTGAATAGAATGATTTAGTTCATTGAGATTGTGCAAATAAACGTGTTGTAAACATAGCTAAACTGTTGTAAACATTAGTATATTGCGTATTGAATTCCCATGGAGTGACAAAGAGTAGTACGTTAATTGTGGGTACCGTAGTCTATGGTACGAGGTATCATTCATGTTCGTGACTTAATTACCCATGGTCCTTTGATTTGACCTTTGAGCTATTTGTCTATTTAAATTAGTATTTCTTGGTGATAAAAAAGAACAATAAGAAGCCTACTGCGTTCGAACGCATGTCAAGTCGTGTTGGACTTAGGTCTCGCTTAAGTATGTGTGTTAATTCAGTTGGGGGGAAAAAACTGCTCACATAGATGAAGAGAAGCTCAATGTGTTTATTTCTGGAGTGGCAAGCAGGGGTTGGCGATCGCTTTTTGTTCCCGGGGCGCTAAATCGTGATCCGTTGGCGAGTTTGCCCTCTTTGATATTCATTTCTAAATTTTTTATTTTTTGGAAACAAACAAATGAAAAATAAGAAGGAGGATAAAGATACCTCTATATCCGTTGAACAATACGTTTAAGCTATTTTTTGTATTAATTAATTAGCACATGATCATTACCATATTTTTTTTGGAAGAAATAATTGGTGACTTTCCGCCTGCTATTATCGAAGACAAGAGGGCTGACTGACGACTCGCGCACTGATCTAGCACTCCGCAGTCCTTGGTATAATGTTTTGTTACTGGGCATGGCTGTGGAGGTCGAATGACAGGACATAAAACATTTTTCGGCCTAAAGTACATGCCTTCGCGATACTATTAAGCCTATTAGCTCGAAGAAGAAGGTCTGGTTTTACAACCTGCAGTGGCATGCACTTAAAAAGGGGATTGCCCTATTTAAGTATATAAAGATTTAATTTGGATATAATTGATCCGTGGGGTTGGGGTCTCAACACAAATGACCAACGGGGGCTGTGCACAGACCTCGGTCCCCATCTTTTCAACCTTCTGGTATACAATGATCCCCTTTTTTTATGCCAATTTTGGTATACAAATGGTCGGGTTTTTTTTTTTCAAAATTTTCTCATGCCCGATTTAAGTATATAAAGATT
>JAMKCH010078446.1:0-13014 GCA_023653785.1 Ophioderma brevispina | reverse complement strand
TTATTTATGCAAACAAGTCTATGTCACTAGTACCACACTATTAAATCACACAAGACTTCATCAGTTACGAGGATTGTCCAAGAAACCGTAGTCACCGATTTTTTGACAATAATATTGTAGTTGTTTATTATTTATATATTAAGGTCCAATATTGTTGTTTACTATTGGACAGACTGACGAATTGTCAATTACGTTGAGGAAAAACTTGTAAAAATTAGGATTTAAAGGCTTCGATGCTGAAAAGCAATGATGGCGTGCATTTGTAAGCCTAAAAATATGTTTGTTTTTATTGGCCCCAAAACATGGGTATAGACCACAACCTTTTTGCTTCTAGGCCAAGTGGCTGAGCAGTTTATGGACCCATCACAGGCATTATAATAGGTCATTGACCTTGACTTGAATATCTGACCAACGCAGCAACTTGAAGGCGGAACAAAATTTTACATAGTATTTGGCTGTTTTCATTATAGATGGTAAATGTTTGGTTTATTGGGATTACATTTACAGGAATGACGAATGGCTAATTGAGTTGAGAAAGGTGGCAAATTTTGATTTAAAATTCCTTTCTATTGTGAAAGATAATGATGACTAATTGTAAGCCTTCAAGATGTTTTATTGGGTTATGAACCAAAAAATGGGTTTTAGACACCATCTTGTTGCGTCTAGGCCAATTGGATGAGCCAGGTTCTAACCCTAATAGCGCCCCCCAATAAAGGTTGTGGACCGTTTGACCTTGAAGTATCTGACAACGCAGCACCTAGAAGGCGGACAAATTTTTGGTAATTAATTACTATATAGCGCCTACCAGGAATATACAAAGTCCTTTATTAGAATTTTTCAAGGTTTGTAGTAGGGACAGTGTAAATTACGCCTTACTATAATTGGAAATGTCTCTATTGGAACATATAGGGTGCAAAAGTTCGTTGACCTACACACAAACCTATGCACAAAATTGTGTAAGATGTTATTCCAATTAACTGGATACACAGTGAAACGTTTTAAAGAGTAAATTCGGAGAAGGTAATATCAGTTATTACCTTTAGGATAAGTTTTCAGACAATGATTGCAATCAGAAAGAAGCGCCATCTACCTTTTAATGGCAAAAAAAGCGCACTCATAGCTTGAATTTGACCCAAAATGGCCATTTTTACGAACGTGGTAGATGGACCCTGCTGGAACATTTACCGATGGATTCTTTGACCTCAAAATAACATATGTTTAATACCAACATGGCTAAAATATGTAGCCTCTCCCCTAAAAAAATCCTGTTACATGCCTGCGGTCCACAAACCTTTACGCTCTAAATCTAGCTATGGGTATTTCCGTTAAGGTGACCAATCTGACCCCACTTTTTTGACACAGTTTGAATCAGAAATGAATAAACATATGGTTTACTCGATGGAAGGGTGGCTGAATTCATAAGTGTGTCAAAAAAAATTTTGTCAAATAGGTCGCTTACAGACAACACCCCTAAATCATGCATTGCAGGTAATGTCAGTGTGCAGTGGTCATCAGTGGGATGAGTTCCTGACCCTTTATATCATGAAGACATATCACCATACTGGTGCCTGTTCTGCTCAGTTGTGTATCTGGTAAGCCACTTTATTCACCTTCTTTCTTTACATGTACTTGTGAAGATGTGAAGTGTAAATTTAATTAACATCAGAACAGTTTGCGTCGCATTCCTACTGAAGACCGAAATTTGTTTTTTAAGTTGGAAGATTTACTTTAAAGGCCAAAAAAAAACATGTTGGTATCAGAAAAGAAATGTGAACCAGGCTAATGCGAATTGTGTTTTTTTTTTTTTTTCGTTTTAATGCATTTTTGGCCCACTTTTTTCAATTTTTTCATTTTTTTGCTGAAATTTTTTACAAAAAAATCAAAGTGAGGAAGTAAAACCTAAACAAACGTATGTGGTCAAAAGCAAATTTAAACATAATGCGCGCCGTCTTCTGAGCCAAAACTTTTTTTTTCTTGCCTTCTTTCCTTTTGGCTAATTCTGTTTGCAGAGGATCAACAACGTAAAGAAAGCAGGATTGTTTTGATTTGGAATATAGGTAATTGATAATGACAACGTGGCTATGATTGTTGTTATGGTTTTAAATCTTATTCTTCTTAAACTTAACTATAGAGCGGTGTTATTAGCCCGGTGTATTAGATATATTTCCTTGTTTTTATATGGCTTGTTACCTTTAACTTTGTGGTTCTGTTGTGTATGTTACTTCAAAAAAGGTCACACTATGTTGTGTGTTATTTGATTTCAATGTGGGGAAGGGAAAACCGGCTCCATGTTTTCTAATCGGCAAAGAACAATCGTTCATTCACCCCAATTCAGCCACCCAAGTGTACTATGATAGTCCACTGAATAATCTATTTGCACTTGGGTCAATTCAGGACTTCAGTAGGGATACCGTTTTTGGTGTGTCTGCTGCAAGAGAGTGCAAAATGGATACTTGGTAGTATGTTTGTTTATCATTCAGTAGACAGGAATACTGTAATTTCATGGCGGATGAGAGCCCTTGAGATATTTTGTAAACATAACTATGAAATTGCTTTTGAGTAATATATCTCGTATACTCAGAGCTTATTCTCGTATACTCAGGTGCTTATACCAGAGCTAACTCTTTGAACTTCCATTGGTATGCAAACGTAATAGTACCAGCGTGCATTGAAGTGTCGGTGCAGAGCAGTAATAACGTCCGGTTACTGATTCTCCGGGGGGATAAGTGGACAACTTCCACGGAATTTCACAATGCACATGGCGGCAGATTCACGAAATTACCGTCAACAGCAGACGACTTTCGGGTCGATTTGTTTGCATTCACGCGAGGAAATTGCGAAGAAAAAGTCAGAATAAATTCCAACAAATACTTTGGAACTTTTCTGCTTCTTAATTGAATTTTACGGAACTTTTAATACTATGGACACTGCATGTACATGCACTGCTCAAGGGGGACTTGACCTTGAAGTTGCAGTAGGAATTTATTATCATGATTCGGATGGGAGCATTGTAGCATATTGAAAAGACACTGGAAAAGAGGTAAGTAAACCTATGAATTTTTCTGAAATTCATATGGACCTAGATAGTTTTTTAGGTCTTTGTATATGTCTAACACTGAATGATAAAATATTACCCCCTGTTGTTTAATGCAATACGGAAAATCCTACGGTTGGGTGCCGTATCACATTGGCCTGCGCCTCCTGTGATACGGCACCCAACAATAGGTATTTTTTCCGTATTGCTTGAACAAACAGGGGATAACTAATAGTATCTGTGTGAGTGTTAAAAATGTTAATCCAGCAATGGACTTTATATACCCATATATTGATCACGTGGGGACCTGCCTATTCTGGATGGGTAAACACCCAAGTATTATCAATATGTTATCAATTCAACTTATGTGCCACCTATGGGTATAAGGAATTTTTTCAATCTCATCGTATATCAAATTATAGGAGGGACTGTGTTAGAAATGATGATTTGGGGCAATGGCTTGTACCAGCGTTTTGTCCCCGCCGAACGAAGTTCGGGAGGGGACTATAAAAAATGGGATCCGTCCATCTGTCAGTCCTATATGTCCACAGTCCGTATGTAGGTTCTGTGATAAAAAATGTTAACCCTGGAACCTTTGGGGATATCTTTTTTCGGGATGAGCTTAGATAGCCAACTTTGGTATATTGTAGGAGGGGATACCCACTACTCACCATATAATTCATTCCCCCAGGGTTCTCCCCGGGTCTGTCAGGGGGTAGGGGGGAAAAGGCAAGCGGAAAAAAGGTCAATATGGCACAGGAAAAATGTCACATTGTGTACAATTATCGGGAGTTCCGAAGGGCTACGATGATGCAACTGTGAAAGAAGCAGGTTGATGAGTTCTCAACTGATAGATTTTGGAATATAGGTAATTGATAATGACAACTTTGGCTATGATTTTTGTTTGGTTTAACTATTATTTTCTAAACTTCACTCCATAGAGCCGTGTATGAGCCCGGTGTATTAGATTATATTCCTTGTTTGTTTATATGGCTTGTTACCATTTGTGTCTGTTTGTTATTTATTACTATCAAAAAAGGATCACATATTTGGTTTTTGTTATTGATTTTCATGTGGGAAGGGGGAAAAAACCACCGCTCCAATTGTTTTCCTAATCGGCAAAGAATCTTTCATGTCACCCCACATCACTCACCCAAGTGTACTATGATAGTCCACTGAATAATCGCTTTTTTGCACTTGGGTCAATGACTTGGGGACTTCATTAGGGCTACCGTTTTGGTTTCGTCTGCTGCAACAGAGTGGCAAATGGATTACTTTTTGTAAATATGTGTGTTTTTATCATTTCATAGACTGAATACTGGCAATTTCATTGGTTGATGCCCTTTGAGATATTTTCGTATTCTCAACTTGATGAATTGCTTTTGAGGTATATATTCGTAGTTACTCAGAGCTTATCTCGTATTACTCAGTGCTTATACCAGAGCTAACTCTTTGAACTTCCATTGGTATGCACCGTATAGTACCAAGCGTGCATTGAAGTGTCTGTGTAAGAGCACGTAAAAAACGTCCCCTGGCCGGATTCCCCGAGATAAGTGGAACTTATCCACGAATTTTTCACTACTTGCATAACAATGGCGGTCATATTCAAAACGAAATTTACCGTCAACAGCAGAACGACTTTCGGGTCGATTTTTTTTGCATTCACGCGAGGAAATTGAGAAGAAAAAAAAGTCGAAGCAATTCCAACAAAACTTTGGCACTTTCCTTTTCTGCATTCTTAATTGAATTTTAACGGAACTTTTAATACTATGACACTGAATTTAACATGCACTGCTGCAGCCTTGACCTTGAAGTTGAAGTAGCATATTTTATTATCATGGATTCGGAATGGAGCATTGTAGCCCATTGAAAAGCCCCTGAAAAGAGGTAATAAACATATTGTATTTTTTCTGAAAATTTCATATGGGACCCTAGGAAGTTTAGGTCTTTAGTATTCTGTCTACTGAAATATAAAATCGTTACACGTTAACCACACCCCACCCCCCGCCTGTTTGTTCATGCAATACGGAAAATACCTACGGGGTTGGTGCCGTATCACATTCGTCGGCCTTGCGGCCCTCTGTGTATACGCACGCCAGCATAGTATTTTTTCCGTTATTGCATAACAAACAGGGATAACTAATAGTACTTGGGTGAGTGTATAAAATTTAATCCATCACTTGGACTTATAACCCATATATTGAGCACTGTGGGTTACCTGCCTATTCTGATTGGAACCACCCAATTATTATCAATCCTGTATTATCAAATTCCAACTTTATTTCCAGTCTCACTGCTATTTAGGGTATCCCTTGTAATTTTTTTCATCTCATAGTATAAAATATAGTCAAATTATAGGAGGACTGTGTTAGAATGAATGATTTTGCAGATGGTGTACATCCAGCTTTTTTGTCCCCCAGCCGAACGAAGTTCGGGCGGGGACTATAACATGGGGCTCGTCCATATGTCCGTCCGGATGTCCTTCCGTATGTATGTCTGTGATAAAATGTTAACCCTGGAACAGTTGTGCATATCTTTTTTTTCTGGTGAGGCTAGAGTACCCAAACTTTGGTATATTGTAGCAGGGCACAACCCCCGACCCCATTTAATTCATTCCCCCCAGGTTCCTCGCCCTGGTCCTGTAGGGGTAGGGGGAAAAAGGTCAAGGAAAAAGGTCAAATTCACAAGAAAATGTCAACATTGTGTAAAATTATCTCTGGAAGTTCCGTAGGGCTACGATGATGCACTTGGTGAAAATCAGGTCTGATGATTTTCCCAAACCTATTAGATTTTGGTGTCAACTATGCCTAATTAAGTCTCTAATTTTGCCTATTGATGACATTTTTCTTTTCCCCGCAAGACCTTGGTGTAAAGTTTTTGGAGTTCTGTAAGGTCTATATGAATGTACTTGGTGGTAAGGAAGCGTGCTGAGGAGTTCTCAACCTGATTAGATTTTGGGCAAATTTTTAGTTTTTGGTTTTACAAACGTGTGTCATTTCTTCTTTGGGTTGCCAGCCTGTTTCACATTTCTTTGGAAAATGTGAAAATATCCATAATTCCAATGTTTCGCCGCTTAACAAGACCCCGTATGGTCCCAAATTTAAATGTGGTCACATAATTATTTCAAAAATAGTTTGCCAAATTGAGTAAATAAATCATATTTTTTTAACAAATTTAGAGTGAATTTTCCACGGGATGGTTTTGCAGCATGATGAATTTTAAGATTTCTTTATCATTTTCTGAGTAACATTTTTTTCAAGTTTCTTTTTGGCGAGCTAGTGATTCCAGATTAAGGGTGGGAACTGGTGCAGTTTTTAGTTGTCACTTGTGATCGCGATATTCGGCGGGGAATATTTTTACAGCATCGCGTAAATACGAGTTTGCCCTTGTTTTTGTTTTTTGCAGGGTCAAAAGGGGGGGGGGGTACTTATATTTCAGGGAGGAAGCATATTAAAGTTGTTAGTATCCGTAGTATATAGCCTATGTTGTTTTCACTGGTAAATGTGGTATGGTGTTGCAGACAATTCCCTAAGTCCACAAGATGCAAGAGTTGGGATGAGATTCTTCTCTCTCCACAAGGGGAAGATGCAAGCCCGGATTTGGATCACAAGAACCCCTAACCCAACCCTCAATAGGGTGTTCACCGTTTGACCATAGGGTTCAATTTGGAGGTCAATAGAGTCATCTCCTCTAATTAATCCCCTTTATGGTTTCTTCTCCACAGTTTCATAGGCTTGCAAAACCATTTGGTGCCGCAATGATTGTCAGGTGACGTATGACCATATGGGGTATTCACGGATTTGAAATCAAAGTTTCCCCCCCCCCTTCAGGGTCAAAAAGGGGCAGTCCATGATTCGTATGAAATGGATTGTAACTATCCAACATATTGGGGGTATGTGCCTTTATGTTGCATAGCCAGACCTGTTACTATAAAGTCCACATTAGGACAGAGCTGATATTGACCTTTAACCCGAGCCCTTGGTTAGTCTAGCTACTTGGTAATATTGTTGATGTGGCACTATCGGCACCTCATGACGTCCTCTAATATTATTAAACTACCTGGATATATATTATAGCCAGGCCCCCGTAGCCAGCCATCTACGATAGGGTGTTCGATTTGTTAGTGACCAAAATGGTCGGGGAGCGCTGGAGGCCCAGGCGCCAGCGCGAAAAAAATTGTCGGCAGGGGGTGTCTGAGGGGATGTGCACCCAAATGAAAACCAAATGGAGGCAACCTGGTGCACCATTTTCAATAACACTAAGTCTAGTTCTGACTATTTTCGTTTCCAGCCCGCCTGCGTCGCAAGGGGAGTCTGAGGGGGATGTGCCCCCTCAGCAAAACCTGGGAAATTTTGTAAAAAAAAAGCCAGTGTAGGCATTGGTGCAACCATTTTCAAATTAACCCTAATTGTTTCTGACTAGTTTTTCGTTTCCCCCGCCGCGCGAAGCGCACGGGGGAGTTCGAGTGTGCCCTCAGAAATCTTGGGAATTTTGTAAAGAGGAAAAGCCAAAAGGTGGCATTTGGTGCACCATTTTTAAATTAACCCTCACTATATTTTTGACTATTCTTGTTTCTATCTAGCCGCGCAAAAAGCGTCGCAGGGAGGGTCCTGATGGGGGATGTGCCCCATCGGAAATTGGGAATTTCGTAAAATTGAAAAGGCCAAATGGAGGCATTTGGTGCAACCATTTTTCAAAATTCACCCTAACAGTTTTTGACTAGTTTTATTTCGTTTCCATCCGCATGAAGCGTCCCCGGGGGAGTCTGATGGGGAGTTGACCCCCTCCTGAAAATGCTGTGAAATTTTGAAAAATTAAAAAACAGTCCCTAGACAAAATTGTTTTGTTAAAAATTTTAAATTAACCCTAACTATTTTACTAGTTATTTGTTTCCTAGGAGCGCGAGCGTCGCGGGGGATCTTAGGGGGATTTGGGGCCCCCTCAGAAAAATTGTGAATTTTGTAAAATGAAAAGCCACATGGAGGCATTTGGTGCAACCTTTTTCAAATTAAACCCTAACTAGTTCTGACTGATTTTTTATTTCCACCGCGCGAGCGGCACGTGGGAGTTCGCTGTGCCCTCAAGAAAATCTGGAAATGTTGTAAAAGGAAAAGCCAATTGAGGCATTGGGTGCACCATTTTAAATTAACCCTAACTAGTTTTTACTAGTTTTTGTTTCTAGCGCCACGCCAAGCGCGGGGGGCCGGGGGAGTTCTGAGGGGTATGTGCCCCCTCATAAAATCTGTAACTTTGTAAAATGAAAAGCCACATGGAGGCATTTGGTGCACCATTTCAAACTACCAATTATTGGGTGAGCCAGGCATGTTGGTCGGTATCACCTGGGGGGGGGGGGGTGGGGGGGGGGGGGGGGGGTGGGGGGGGGGTGTGGGCAAAGAGCAATTATACCAGGGCTACCTCAACGATTACATGCACCAAATGGTATTATTGGCCATTCTGTAGGGGTAGCTGAAGCGAGCAGAGGGGCTTGCAAGAGATTATACATGGGGTCCCAAATTTAAACTTGGTCCATGTTTTTCATACAGCTGTTATTCCCCAAAATCAAAGAAAAAAATCACAAGTATTAAAAAAATGTATAGTTTTGTGCTATCTCCGCCTTACCCCCTAACGAGTTATATGCTGAAAACCGTTATTATCGGTCAAAGGTTAAATTTATCTTCCACAGGGGTCAAAAAATACTAAAAAATGCTTTAAATTTTCAATGGAATGGTCTCATATTGGTTTATAATGTTCTCACCATAAAATAAGTTTAGTTTTTCGACATCTGCACTTTGAAATTAACAAGTTACCAACCTCCATTAGTATTACCCCTATACCTCATAGGGGTAAATGGGTTATTGGGTGAACTTGGTAACTATACATGTACATTGTCCAAATATACCTTATTTTACTTGTGATTACATTACAAATAAGTTGAGACCATTTCCAATGAAATTGAAAGCATTTTTCAATATTTGACCCCTGTAGAAGCTAATTTTAAACTTTGACCCTATGGCCATGTGTCGTGAGTATTGGGAAACATTTTGGGTGGGTGTGTGACATTTTCCCTTCACAAATTTGAATATTCTTTAGATTTACCATATCGAAGCTGTCCTCTGTTAAGCCCTTTTTTTTGTTTCCATGTAAAGCCATTTAGTCTTCTTTAATTTGATACCACAAAACTACAGCAGATCGTCAAAGCTATTAATTTTATTACTCGTTATGTTAACGAAGTCCAGGGTGGGGGAGCCCCGGACACGGAGCCCCGGACACGATCCATAGAAATGTGTGTAAAACCACTATCATTATTTTCATAGCTGCTAAACAATGGATATAGTGATGTAAAACATGCACATATTTAGTACTAATTTAAAGAGGTAAATTGGCTTCATGAATCGCATTTAAAAATTACATTTTTAATTTAATTAATAAATAATACACTAATTAGCTAACAGGTACATGCAATGTGATAGGTGAATTGTGCTAGGTGAGGCCGTTACATGATGTTAATTCTAGACCAATTTTGTTGTATACTAGGCTAGTATTTATTCTCTTCTTTCCTTTACCACATGTATTAAGTTAACACATTTTATCAATTTTAATCTTAATTAAGTGGATGATTTAAGCATAACAAAAAGCACAGCGAACAAGTACAACAAGGTTCATTGAACTCTCATTCCACACTAGCAGTTTCCAAGGAGGTTCAAGTATCCATTCAGAGAATTCCCCATTGGATAGCACTAATTGAAGACCTGTCTAATATGCACCATTTAGTGTGTCAAATGATCCTTTGTTGCAATCAAGCCAGGAGCAAATTCCATTGTAACGATTACATTTGTTTTGAAGTAGAATTCAGAACGGCATCATCCATTGTTCTGACGAGGACATGCAAAGACAGTCTGATTTTAACTCCACATTTGCACTTGGTGACAAGGTGGTTGTAGGACATTATTACAATTATGGAAAAAACAACAAGAAGAAGGTTGTTTTATAGTAGTTTTGACAAGAGAACAGCTATTGTTCCAAGCCATAGCAAGGTTATGTAGGGTCATTCGATGTAACCGCCTCAACCTAAGAAAATCAATCTTCAAATCCTTCATTCTCCAAACTATGGATCATGAAGACATTCTTTGTGCTCTTATAGAACATACAGGGGGCAGAGACCTTAAAAAACTTTTTCAACTTTGAAAAATTGTAAGTTTAACTATCTTCGCATGCAAATGATCTTCATAGTACTATCTTTTGATTTAAGTTTTAAGGTACAGATAACTTTTGTACTATGAAAACTAGGATAACCATCCCTATTAGAAAATTTTATCAGTTGCTAGTGACACATTTGTCGGAGATAACTTTTGATTGAATTGGTAGACCCCCCACAAACTATAAAATTACTTTTGGAAGGTCTTAGACTTAGCTTGAAGGAAGTCAATGGTGCATGCAATAATATGTAGGGTTCACCATAAATATGAAAAATATGAAAATTTAAATGGCATACTACTTTTTTTTGTCAAATACTCATTTAACTAAAAAAATGAACTCATACACTCTAGGGTTGGCCCCTACTGCAAAGATGCCATTTTTTTTAAAATCCTTGGCCAATTTCCTTTAAAAAAATGTAGTTTTAAGTTAAGTTGAGTAGGGTATCTACTTCCTAGTATTTTAATTTATATTCAAAAGGGGCGCCATTTTAGTGAAATTTTAGGTGCGCACGAAAGAGGTTCCCACTTACGACACATGGCCCTAAATAATGGTTTTAGCTTATAACTCATGGGGTCAGTCGGGGTAGTACAAATATAACATTCTTATTACTCCTTGTGTCATACGAACAATTTGGTTTTTTTTTTTTTTTTTTAAAGTTTTAAAAATTTGACGCCTGTATAATCTTTTGCGCCCCCCTATCTCGCTTAAAGTGGTTGTTTTTTCGATTTTAATTGTATGTGTTTCATTACTTGATATGAGAGCCTGGCAAATGCACATACACCCCATCAAGTACCGGTGGAAAACAAACTTGCGGTTTTGATGTAGACCGCAATAATGCATGTGCAAAGCCCTATTCATAGCTGGTGCTAATGAAAAGGGTTAACCCCTAAAAACGAACTGGCGTTTTTTTTGTTTATATCTGGGAATGAAATGGATTCGAAGGCTCAATTTCCGGAAACGACAATGAGAAAAATACGGTCTTTCCCCTGATATCAAATCGATATACTACTAACTTCCGGGTAAATTCAGGGGGGTCCCAACGACGATCGGACACACAAAAAAAACCCTTTAAGCTACCCTACAGATGGCCATCATACATTTGTATGTGTACGTCTAAGTGTTAGACCCTGTATCAGTTCAGTGCCCGTCTTCTTTTTTTTTTGCCGCCCCCCCCCCAGACCCCCATGTCCATACCCAATAAGGCCCCCCCCCCCCCATTAAAAAAAAACTTTTGATGGCCTGGCTCACCAACTACGAGTTCTGACTAGTTTTCGGTTTACAGCCGCGCGAGCGTCGGGGGGGGGGGGGGGGGGGTTCGATGTGCCCCGTCAGAAAATCTGGGAAAATTTTTGTAAAAAGAACAGCCAATGGAGGCAATTGGGCACCTTTCTAATTTAACCCCTAACTAGTTTTTGGAGTAGTTTTTGTTCCCAGCCACGCGAGCGTCGCAGGTGAGTCGGAGGGGGATGTGCCCCCTCAGAAAAAATCTGTGAAATGTTGATAAAATGAAAAGCAAATGGAGGCATTTGTGCACCATTTTCAAACCTCAAATAATTAACTACTGATTGGACGAAATTTTAAGCGACTGATGGCGAATTAGTAAACACCTACATGCGGTGTCGTCATAGTGGGAGGTGGAATTTTAAAATAATGGGGGGGGGCATAATAGAAGGACGGGAGGATAAATTTGATCTGAATTCGCGAGTGTTGCTCTTAGCACAGCTTGGAAGGTCTATGTAAAATCTGAGGGTGCGTCGTGTGTTTCCTTTGTTTTTCGTTCTTGTTTTGATGTCTTGACGGCCTTTGTGAAATTTTAGGGGGTTCAATCGAACCCCTCGAACCCCCCTGGCTACGGGCCTGTATAGCTATCTAGGGAGTCGATGTGATCTTCGGTATGAGACTGTTGATACTTAATAGGAACCCACCAACACAAAGTGTACACCTGTAAATATTTCAAAATGTCCTAGTATAGTAGTATTACCTGTTGACTGGATTTGAACCCAATTTTAACCCCAATATAGCCAAAATACTACCCACAGGGTTCAGACAGCAAGATTCTTAATACACAGCTATGTTTTCTGGGCATATACACCACATATATTTCCTCGGAAAGGTATTTGCTAGGTACTGAAAGTAAACATGGAGACCACCAGTAGTGGAGTATTCTGCGGCGACTCTGGAATACCTTAATAGGACTGCCTGACTAGATGCCTAGTTGAACAACTTTTGCCATAGGGGCCGCAAAACATTCCATGCATTGTTGTAATTCTTTTCTGTTAATTTTCAAGATTAGAAATAGTGCTATTGGAGTTGAGGCTGTTGAGCATCACCAAAAACCAAAATTCATCTACAACGCAGTACCTTAGCCATGTGCACCCATAGGGGTGAACGGTAAAGATACTTGCATGCCGTAGAGAAACACGCAGGGTGGGAGCAGGGAGGGCAGGTTGCCACCCAGAGTGCTTTGCCGGGGAGAAAAAGCTTAAAATAATGCTAAATTTTTTTGCCTGCTCAATGGAAAATTTTCACTCCAACCAGGAATTCTGCCTCAAATCACCTCCAACAAAGAAGAATCTGCCTCAAAATTGGGAATTTCCCCCTCTGACAAGTACCCTTGTACATGGTCCCTGCTCCATGCAAATGAGCTTGGAGCTCAATATAATTATTTTAGAATCCTTTCCATTATTTAATGGTGCAGCAAGAGATGTCAAATAACAGGTGTCCCTAAATAAATTCTGAATTTTTGCACTGGTGTAAAGCTCGCTATCAAAAATATCACCATC